>PISW01011913.1:15880-36604 GCA_004023785.1 Mungos mungo
CAGTCGGTTAAGCCTCCGACTTCGGCCCAGGTCAGATCTCATGTTCGTGGGTTCGAGCCCCGCATCAGGCTCTGTGCTGACAGCTAGCTCAGAGCCTGGAGCCTGCTTCTGGTTCTGTGTCTCCTTCTCTCTCTGTCCCTCGCCCTCTCATGCTCTGTCTCTCTCTGTATCAAAAATAAATAAAACATAAAAAAAATTTAAAAAAAAAAAAAAAAAAAAAAGTGCATTTGTTTTCAAAACTGTAGTCAGTCACTGTAAAAATCAGTGTACAAAACCTCAAATGGTGAAATGGTGGGCATAAAAAGCAAACAAACCCTTAATTTTTTTTCATTTAAAAGTTTATGAGAGGAGCGCCTGGGTGGCTCAGTCGGTTAAGCATCCAGCTTTGGCTCAGGTCATGATCTTGTGGTTCGTGGGTTCGAGCCCCGCATCGGACTCTGTGCATACAGCTACCTCAGAGCCTGGAGCCTGCTTCGGATTCTGTATCTCCCTCTCTCTCTGACCCTCCCCTGTTTGCGCTGTCTCTCTCTCTGTCTCTCAAAAATAAATAAAAAACATTAAAAAAAAAAGTTTATGAGAAAGAATACTGCAGTCTTGGCATGTCAATTTCTTGTTCCCTTTACAGAAAATTTCAACCAAATAATCATTAAATGTTCTGTTAAATTGTTCCAGTTTACAACACAGGCCCCTAGTTTATTGTAGCTCCACCCCCTAAGATGTGTGCTGTGATATCCAGCCCACCCACATTGCCACTGTGTCACCCAGTTGTCAGATAAATTGGTCCCTAACCATTAAAACACCTAAGGGAATTCGTCTGAAAGCTTTACTCAGTCATGTGCAGAATAAAGATAACAAAAAGACTCCCAAGCTTTAATATATAGCTTTGAAAGTAATCTTCTTAGGTGTGTTAGCATTTCCCCATCAAAAACTAACCGTTTCATGTTCTACACCTTCATGCTAAAATAAACAAAAGTGGGATTATCCAAAGAACTTTGCAGGCATTAAACTTAAACTTCCTTATCAAATTTAATACTACATTCTGCTTGAAAAATGAACATACACATGATATGATCCCCTTTATCATTAACATAATCCCTTTTATCATTTTAAACAGATGTATTTGCATAGATAACAATGCAGTAGCTAGATTTGGCAAACTAGATAATAGTGGAGTGTTCTGGGTTCCTGTCTCTGTACCTACTGTAAGAATAACATGAATGGGGGGTCTGGGTGGCTCAGTTGGTTGTCTGACAACTCAGAGCCTGGAGCCTGCTTCAGATTCTATGTTTCTCTCCCTTTCTGCCCCTCCCCTTCTCATGCTCTGTCTCTGTCTCTCAGCAATAAATATATGTTTAAAAAAATCACATGAGTTAATTCCTACTAGTCTATAAAGACGTGATTACCTGGTTACCATTATCTCTTGGGTACCAGGGTGATCACGGGGCAGGAATTCTCTAGAATAAAAGTTTATTTGTTTAGACCAAATGTGACATATAGGCTTCTGAGGTAGACAGATGTCACTGGTTATATAGTATCAGTATGAGCCTTTGGACTGGAAAACACAAATTCCTTAGAAATTCCACGAGGGGAGGATGGAAGACAAGGAAATAGCTACTAAGAGATTGTCAGAAACATGAAGAAGAACGGTCAGGGAAGGTCATCTCCAGCCCTTAGATCTGTCAAGAACAGCCTTCACGATTGCAGCAAGTCACCACTAATGTCAACTGGTGTGAACAGCTTACAGAGAAACTCCGGGGCTCCTTTGCTCCCACCTGTGTCCATGCTTTGCTGTGGCAGCAGGAACACGGCTTTTCCTTCAGCCTTCCCCATCTCATGCAAGAAATCCCCACAGGGAGAATCTAAATCCTAAAAAAGCGTCTCCAGAGGCTTCCTCTGCAAACACTGTGGGCAGTGCAGGAGCATGTGGGCACATGTTCTGCTGCCAACAGATGCGCATCTCACACACAGCCCCCGGTCCTGCCGGACACACAGCAAACATGAAACCTGGTGGTGCAGCGTGAGTGCTGCGGCTCCCTCGGCTCTCCCACCTGTGAGACTTTGGGCGAGTCACAGGAAATCCCTAAGCCTTATTTCCTCGCCAGAAGGAGTGGATACTGTTATCTGCCGCACAGTTATCTGCTGCAACTGTGGTTGGGATATTTATGTCCACCTAACTCAGTGTCTTGACCATGGGAAGATACATAAAAACGCTAGACACATTACTATTGCTTTGTTTATCATCCTCATATTCACAACTGAGCTTTTCTGATTGAAGAGAAACACTTGTGTTCCTCCTCCTCTAAAGCCAGATCTTTCAACTATGGCAACATCTCCTTCCACACTGGAGAAATTTTGCTGGCATGGGTAAGCTCTCTTCTTCATGTTCTCTGCCACCTTTTCCAGCTGCTCCCTACCTCTTCTTTTCCACCACCAAGATCTTGGCTGGGGTCCCAGTACCATCACTTTTGTTTATTAAACCCCCCACCTGGTCTCTATGATATTTTTCTACTGAAATTCTATGCTTTTTATTTTTAGCTCAATTCAGTGGCTTTTTACATTTTCAATTTTGAGCTCTAATAGTTTATACTATTTTATGCATCTGACCTTAATTTTTATTGAACAAATATTATTGGAACATGAACAACTTTAAGAGCACAAAGTGCTGAGTACATAAAATGGGATGATATTGTTTCCACACTTATGGTGTTTGGAGTCTAGTGAAGAGGTGGTCACACAAGCAATTTTAATATAAAAAGAATATAAGCAAATCCAGAAAAGGCATAAAAGAATAACTCTAGGTGGAAAATTAAGGTATGACAGGACCTCATGTTAGTACTGGGAAGGTGAATGTTGATAGGTTTCAAATAAAGGGAAGGCAGGCATCTGTGTTCTGCCTGGATTCTGTAACTCTCGCCTCACTTCTTCCTCCTCCAAACATAAATTTCCCTAAAATCAGTTTGGGCTACTGTTACTCTCACTTTTTTCTAAATCCTAGGGCTTATCAACATTTTGTTGATGTTTCAAATCTGGATCACAAATCTGGACATGTACCCCTTATTATTACTGAATGTTTTCCTGGGGAACTTCCAAATCTTGCTTTTCTGTCAGAGATCGGTGATTTGAGAAGGAAACACACAAATACTAATTGTCTGCTCACATTACACATGTGTTTAATGAAGACTATTTTGATGAATGCTCTTTTATAGTTCTTCAAGTTTCCTTTAGGACCATGCTTTAGCCTTCTGTATGTATACCCACCACTTTACCTGCATTTAGACCCTTGTTCTATTGATTACTGTTAGCATGTGATCAGTAAATATGTGTTGAACTGAAGCTCAATATAATAGTATGGTCTTTCTACTGAGTAGCAGAGGAATCCAAAATAAACAACCCTCACTGTATCTTGTATTCTGCCATGTTAGATATCATTGCAATAATCTGAACAATTCAAGCACCTGTGATAAACACTTGAATATCTAGAGGCAGCTGGCTGGCTCAGTTGGAGGAGCATGTGATTCTTGATCTCAGGGTCAGGAGTTCAAGCCCCACATGGTGTGTAGAGGTTACTTAAATAAATGAAACTTCAAAAAATATTTGAATATCTCAAGGAAAAGTTGTATAGTACCAAAAGAAAAGCTTTAAATTTAAGTTCTCCTATTTTCTCCCATACATTTGAAAATGTATCTGTATATTCATAGCCAATATGAAGTTACTTTCCATCTGTTATGAATGGTTTTCAGAGAAATGGATTAAAATTAAACGGAGAAAATTTTTCCTGTTTTTGGTCATAGATTTAACTATTTGGCTTTTGATTTTGAATTAATTTCCAATTTACAAAAATGATACAAAAATATAAAGAGGTTTAATTTACTTTTTATCTATATTCCCCTATGTTAATATTTTATTATTTAATATTTGCTTTCTCTCTTTCTAAAGTATATATTTATCTAAATCCTTTGTAGCAAAGGCTACATCTGCATCTGTATTAACATACCTACCTACACCCATATGGAAACACACAATTTTTTTGAAATCCTTGAGGAAAAAATTGCAGTCATGATGCTGCTTTACATGAGAGGTAAATGTATTATTACTGCCTATATTACTTTATACTTCCTTAAAACAGGAAATATACTCAGCCATAGCAGAGTTTCCAAAAGCAGGGAAATGACATGATATTACAATCTGTTAAAACTTTCCCAGTTGTCCCACCAATGTCCTTCTCCTGCTCTAGAAAACATGCCAGGACCAGGTGGAACATGTGTTTGTCATGTCTCTCATCCCTCTACTAGGATGCAGTCCCACAGTTCAAGTCTATCATGACCCTGAAACACTGAAAGCTGTGAGCCAGCCTTTTTGGATCCTTGAATGTTTCTTTGTGATGAATGCCGAGTATGCGTTTTGGCAGGGGCACCACAGTGGTGTCTTTCTCAATACTCGTGTTACAAAACATACAATGTCAGTGTTTCCAGTTTTGGTGGCACTGACTTTGATCACTTAGGGTACTTCTACCAGATTTCTCCACTGTGGAGGCACCGTGCTCCTGACTGTACCTGAAAAGTACCTCTGGAGCATTTTTGACAATATGCAGGTATCCTTTTCCTCATTTTACTCTGAACTGCTGATTTCTGTCATCCATTTATGGTTCTTGATTAAGCAATTATATCCATCTGTTGACTCCACATATGTTTTCTGGTTTTTATTTACTGTGGTGGCTTCAATGTGTCAACTTGTATGATATGACCTGTGTTTCCCAAAAGCCATTTCCTGTACAGTTTTGGGTAAGGTGGGCCACAGTTGGGTAAGGTGGGCCGCAGGTGAGATTCTTACGAGACTCTGGTGGCAGGATGAAGCAGCGTTATTCTGTAGCCCTCAAATATCATTCCTCTGCTGGCTCAGCAGCGCATCCTGAGGTGGCAGCTGAGCCCATGACCATTACACCTTCTCTTAGGTCCTCCTTCAGCTTCTCTGACTCCTGGGTCAGGAGTGTGAGTGTGTGTGTGTGTGTGTGTGTGTGTGTGTGTGTCTGTAGGTGGCTGTGTAGAGATGTGTATGTGAGGGTGTGTGTGCATTTGTGTGTGGGTGTGGGTGTGAGCATGTATACGCAGGGTTGTGTGTACATGCCGGTGTGTGTGCACATGTGAGGGTTGTGTTCATGTGTGTGGGGTGTGTGGATGTGTGGGGTGTGTATGAGCATGTGTGTTCAGGGTGTGTGCATATGTATAGGGTGTGTGTGTGGATTGTGTGAGCAGGTGTGTGTGTGCACATTTGTGAGATATGTGTGCATGTGCATGGTGTGTATGATGTGTACATGGAGGTATGTGTGCAAGGTGTGTGTGCTGTGTGTGAATGTGTGGGAGCAGGTATGCGTGTGTGTGGTATGTGTGCATGTGCATGGTGGGTGCATGCGTGCAGAGTGTCAGGGGTGAGCAGGTATGTGTGGGTGTGCGTCTGTGTGAACAGGTATGAGCACATGTGTGCAGGGTGTGATTATGCAAGCAGGTGTGTGAGTGTGTACTTGTGTGTACATGTGCATGGGTGTGCGAGGGTATTTAGCTCATGAAGGAAAGATGCAGTTCCTGCAAAACACACCCAGTCCCAGAACCAGAGGGATCAGAGGCCTGCTCTGAGTATCTAACTGGTCCTCATGGACTCTAGCTCAAGCTGTGGACTCCGTGAGCTCCCGTTCTTCCTCACCTCAATGGCACTGTCCCCACCCTGTGCACATCCAGCATCAGGAGCAGATATGACACAAAGTTCAATAAGGTGGGGTCTCTTATAAAACTTAGAATTCTTGAAGTTGCTTATGCTATTTTTAATTTTTTTATTAAATTGGAATATGTGTTGTTTTCTAAAATATTTAACGTACAAAGCTACCAAAATGCATGCATTTTTGCTAAAATATCACCTCATTTGTGAAATTTCAATTGTGACTTCTACTTAGCCCATCTCAGAGGCTTACTTTAGGTAAGCATTTTCACAGTCTGGTCCTTAAATTCTCAACATTTAGTTAAACTGGAAACATTTAGTAACATTGATCAAAAACTTGGATCTAATAGAAATTGTAGTTAAACAAAGGTGAAACCTGACCAACTCTGAGCAAAATTCAGTGGAGGCTTGTACATAGAATACTGAACAGGAATACTGAGGCAGGAATTCTCCAAGGGAACGAGAGACTATGTGCTTACATTTTATTCACTAATTATCTCAGCAAACATTTATTGAGCAATTCTTATGCAGTAGTAATGTTATAGGAGGTAGGACTCACAGATCAGAAAAAAGAAAAAACCCTGCTCTTAAAGAACTTACAATTCAGTGGGCATTTAAAGCTGAAAGAATAGGAATATTTGAACAAAATAAACAACCAAAGAATACAGTAATGAATATTGAAAGTAGTCAACTCCATTAGGTCTCACAATTCTCTTTGTTAAAATTGTTTAATGTTTATTTTTGAGAGAGAACGACATAGAGTATGAACAGGGGAGGGGCCAGAGAAGGGAAACAGAATCTGAAGCAGGCTACAGGCTCTGAGCTCTCAGCACAGAGCCCAATGCAGGGCTTGAACTCATGAACTACTAGATCATGACCTGAGCCAAAGTCAGACACTTAATCAAATGAGACACCCAGGCGCCCTGGGTTTCACAGTTCTAAACAGAATAACAATTAATTCACGCGACCAAAAATGGGTAGAAAGCTAGCTATTTATAATAAAATAATGTAAGAAAAATATATTCATCTAAAATCTCATCATTAGTGACAGACTCAAGCAATAGAGGAGCATGCCGATGGCAGGAGAAGAAAGTTTCATTCATTTGTTTGGTAATTTCTTTTTCCTTACAACCTATGATAATTAGGCTTTTAAATAATAGCCTTTAACTTTTATTCCCCAAACATAAATTTTGATTGAGTATAAAATTATTTAATTATGTCAAATAATACTTTTATTTTTAGTTATCTATAGATGCAGTTGGGATAAATGTTATGATGTATTCAACTAACTAATTTTTTCAGCAAATACACATACACATAGGAAGGTTAGGCATGTGCAGAGAGGAGTAGTGATATATTGGCAATTAATAAACCTTGATAAAAAATATATGGGCAACACTGTATTATTTTTATAATCTTTGGCTCACTTTGAAAATTATCCAAATATATATGAATATCAAAATATGAAGACAAACATAGATATTGAGCAACAGTGGGTTTTGGAGGAAAGGTTCTAAGTTGACTAAACTCTGAACATGTCTGTGTTAAACTGATGGGTGAGGAGAAGAAATCTCATCCCCCAGGAACCAGCGGAGGTACTGGCCCAAAGGATGAGATGCAAACATGAAAAGGCAAAGGGCCACAAAAGGCAGGAGACCGTGGACACAAAAGGCTGTCTAAGCAGTGGACTGAGAAATCTAGTCTAAGAAAGACACAGAGAACAAAAGTGAGGCTAACAGATTGGGAGACTGTTCATTACTGTGAATTATAAACATGGCTGAAGAATAACTACATAACAAAAAGTGTGAGAACAAAGGAGAGAGGAGGTCAGATGAGAGAGGCTCTCCAGGGCACACTTACTTATAATCATTATGAATAACTCCTGGAAAGTTTTTTAAAAACATTTCTCTGCCCTTCATAGAATAACCTAATATTAAAACTTTCAGTCATTTGTAGCCTATTAGACAGAATCTCAGGTCTGATCCTAGCTGTGGACACTTTTTTGGGGGAGTTAGCTACCAGTAATTAAAATAATTATTTTTTATTATGTCTAGAGAATTTTGGAACCATTATCTTTTTGAAACATTGTCCTCTTAGAATGATATCTAATATCTTTAATATTTCACTACTGAATGTCCTTGATATGTATTCCCTCCCATAAGAAGAGAAAAATTCTGTCTGCTCTGAAACCATTCTCTTTTATCCAATGCAGCCTAAAAGACCAGTTGAAAAGATTAATTATGTAAGATATTTGGTCAACTATCTATATTAATATTAATATTAAGACTCATAAGAGCTTAAAAAGAATGAGTCAATGATATTAATAGTTCAGTATTATGATTTGTACAGCATAAACTGATTAGCATATGAAATAACAGAATTCATAGAAATGGAGTATTACTGAAATTAAGTCATGTAAAAGATATTTTGATGTTTGAATATCCAACTGAGTGGGTTTTTTCACTGTCTCATTCCCGTTATTTAGTGCTAGTCCATGCTCCGAGTTGTTATGGAGAATATGAACTTAATATTCCATTGTCATTGGGTTACAGTTGAGTCACATCAAATCACAAGATAGATCAGTTGTTCTCAAGATTGTAGGTGACATGAGACAGGAAAATATAATTCTTATTATGAAGATGTATGAAATAAATTAAATATGCAAGTAAGGGATAGACCAATAAAAGCTATTATTCACATTGAAGAAAACCAGTGATGATTGATTTCACAGTGTAGACAGGTATCCAGTAACCATGTTTGAAGGAATAACTGCAGGAGAGAAAATTATGAGAGGGTACAAACACTGTGAAACTGAGTATGGCGTTATACATGCCCGCACAATTCCTTTCTGGTTTCAATCTCCATAAAATTTATCCTCTTCAGAGAAGTTTCCCAGAACTCTGAAGTTTTAACATTTTTTGGCATGTCCCCAATACTTGCTGGAACTTCCTAAATTTTAGAAGGAAAACTTTTGCTTATTTGCCTGGCAGGATAATTCCAATGCTTAATTTTAAATAAACTCTAAATTTATTTTAAGTGTATTTTTTATTGTAATTAAATCCAATTAAATCCATCTCTATAGCCAGAGAAGATGGGCTGGTTCTCTGTTAATTTAAGTCCAGCCTGTTTCTTTGATTCCCTTATCAAAGTCACTTGATATATTGAAACTCATGGGGTAAGACTGCTGTTTCTATAAATAATTCAGAAATAAGTGAAGATGTGTGCTAGAAAATACTGTTTCCAACATCACACACACACACACACACACACACACACACACACACAAAATATACAAGCACCTGTATAAGCCTATTCTTTCTTCATTTTGCATATTATTCCATAATTAGATAGAAACTTGTAAGATAACCTAACAAGTTGGTGTTCTCACTTAAGTAAGGCCAAATCTCAGTTTATGATAGATCTACACTGACCAATTAGTGCAAATGTCTAGGTGATTAGAAAAGTTTTGGTCACTACTCTGACCTAGAGTTTCCTAGGATAATATCAGTCCCCATAATGTAATACCTAAGAGACTCAAGTTAGCAAAATTCACATTGAGTGTGTTAAGTTGTTATGCTGTTCAGGTCACTACAGAAAAGGAATGCATTTAGTGTGTGTGAGACCTAAGGTACCAAGCATGTGAGTGAACCTTCAGCTCCTTAATCCTCATGCATTATTAACTCTCTTTCTGTTGTTTTTCTAGATGTTCTTGTCATCCTCTTTTAAATTACAGGTTTTGGTTACTTCACAAATTACAGAGGTATTCCAGTTGAAACACCAGGGTTTTATGCAACTTATTTCATGGGTATCATGGCAATGTTTACAAGTCTAGACAGAAGAATGAGAAGGGATACAGGACAAGATAGGCCAAAGAGCAGACTCAGAAAATCTCTGGCATTTCAGGAAAGTAGGGAAACCTGGACAATGCTGTATGTGAAGCTAGGAAACTCAGATCACAGTGTGCACTGCTGGAGTCAGGTTAATTTCTTCAGCAAGAATGAAGAAACCTTAAACATGTATAATTTAGAAGGTAACTATCAGTGGGGTGCCTGGTGGTTCAGTCAATTAAGTGTCCTACTCTTGATTTTGGCTCAGCTCATGATCTCATGATTCATGAATTCAAGCCCCATGTTAGGCTCTGTGCTGACAGGGCAGAGCGTGTTTGGGATTTTCTCTCTCTCCCTCTCTTTCTGCACCTTTCCCACTCATGCTCTCTCCCTCCCTCTCTCTCTCTCTCTCTCTCTCTCTCTCTCTCTCTCTCTCTCTCTCTCTTTCTCAGAATAAGTAAATAAACTTTTTATAAAAAAGAAACTATTACTATTTGTTTTACTCTTTGTATTTTTTAAAGTACCTTATGAGGATAGGTTTTGGAATTGAAACATAAATTTGTATTTCCAAATTTAAGTGCATTATATTTATGGTGAGTTCATGTTCATATGAAAAATGGTGTTTACATAAAAATTATAACAACCACAGATTAAATATGTAATAAGGAGAGGGATCCTATCATCCCATTGGTAACCTCATGGCATTTGGAGAGAGATGCTTTCTCTACCTGTGTCTCTTTCCATGGGCTAGGTGCCCTGATCCCAGGTGGGCACCTGAAGAAACTGCTCCCCTACTCACCCTACTTGATTCCCAGGTAGGAAGCCGCTAGGCCTGTGGGAGTACATTTTGGGCAGTATTGTGTGAGGACTAAGATCTTGAAATGAGGTGGGGCTTGGGAAATATAACTTGGCCCACCTTGGCTACACCCACAGACAGGGAGATTAGACCCAAAAAAGTGAGTTGCAATGCTTAGTTCGAGAAGGGACTGGGGCACCGCCATTTTTCTCCCCACAACCATCAAGGCTGGGCCTCAGGGAGTGGCCAGAAAGACCCACAGTGAAGGCCAGACCTGCCTACACCAAACCACCCCATCTGCTCTGGAGAGCTGCCTTTTTTTTTTTTTTTCTGGGGCTCAGGGCAAGACCAATGATGCATTATCATGATTAACTCTAGATCAATTCTTGCTATTCAGATATATTTTCCCTAGTCTCATTCTAAACTCTTCCCTCTGTTGGACTGGGCACTCTGGTCATTGATTTGCTTAAACAGTCACATTTAATGCATTCTCTTGATGCATATTCTACACCTCCATCACTACCTTCCTTTCTCTCTCTCTCTGGAATAATTAGACGATATAGTTTCTTTAGCTAACTTTTCTTCATTTTTTTCCCTCCTCGCCTCCTACCATATTATGCAGAGTATATAACAAGCTTTTAAAACTGACAAGAGACAGAAAGCTAGCCAAAATGATGAAACAGAAAAACTCTCCTCTAAAGAAATTACAGGAAGACATCACAGCTACAGAGTTGCTCAAAACAGAGCAACATAAGTGAGCAAGAATTTAGAAGAATTGTCATAAAATTAATCGCTGGTCTTCATGAAACGCTTAAGAAAGTGCTGGTCTTCATGAAACGCTTAAGAAGGCCAAGGAAATCTTCCAAGTTTACTTCGTTGAATTTTGTATTCCAATGCATTTGTGGTCAGCAATGGCATTAAGAAGCTAACCTCCACTGGCATTCAGGAACAATGAGAAATGGGCGTGGTGCCCCCAAGAACTCTTGAGTTCACTGTCTTTCTGACCATTTTGAGGGCTCTAATGTGTTGGAAGGAAGAGGTAAACATGGGCTTCTCGAAGGTATTGACGCTACCTGAAGCAAGATCTCGCAGAGACTACTGCCCAGAGGGGCAAGATGGTGGAGAAGCAGGGAGCTCTGTAATTTTGCCCACCTGTATCTATCAATCACACTAAGAAGAAAGACTGAAGTCACAATACTCTGATCTGCAAGACTGAGAGGAAAAGACAGAGTCCACAAAGAAGACAACCTCATAGGTGCCTGAGTGAGTGCAAACTGGGAAAGAGAAGGGCTGGGACCCAGCAGCTCTGAGGGGAGGGAGCCCCCCCTTCATGCAGCTTGTCCACACTACCCTTTATTTGTGGCTGGAATTCCTGGTTTTACGCTTTTAGACTGTCCTTTGTCTTTTGTTGTTTTTGTTCTCTGCTGCCTTTTTTTTTTCTTTTCATTTTTTTTCTTTCCCATTTTGATTTGCTTGTTTGTTTGATTTGTCTGTGCATTCACGTGCTTTTGTTCCCTGTGTGTTTCTCTGTCTGTTTTCCTTTTCGGGGATAACTCAAGAAACAAGCTGAAGTACAGATATTTGGTAGAGAATCCCAAATATCATTGAGTAAGGAAATAAAATAACCAAAGGCACAAGAGAAACCAAAAGACACCATTAAAAGAAGACTTCCAAATGGACAGACCCTGGACAGTCAATGAGCCTTCTTTAATATAGCAATAATCACAGGTACAGAGTGCATAATGAAGTTTTAAAACTGACAAGAGACAGAAAGCTAGCCAAAATAACGAAACGGAAAAACTCTCCTCTAAGGAAATTACAGGAGGAAGTCACAGCTACAGAGTTGCTCAAAACAGAGCAACATAAGTGAGCAAGAATTTAGAACAATTATCATAAAATTAATAGCTGGGCATGAAAAGGGCATGGACGACATCAGAGAAATGATTGCTACAAAGACTATAGGCCTTAAAAATAGTTGTGACAAATTTAAAAAATGGTATAAATGTGCATAATAAATATGCATAATAAAATGGAGGAGACCACTGCATGAATTGAAGAGGCAGAAAGGAGAATAGGTGAATTAGAAGATACAATTATAGAAAAAGAGGAAGCTGAGGAAAAGAGAGAGAAATTGATCCAGGAGCACTAACGGAGACTTCGAGAACTGAGTAATACAAACAGACGGAACAATATCTGTATCATAGGAATTCATAAAGAAGAAGAAAGAGAGAAAGGTGCTGAAGGGGTACATGAACAAATTATAGCTGGGAACTTCGGAGAGGGAAACAAGCATTGAAATCCAAGAGGAACAGATAACTCCCCTCAGATATAACTTGAATTGACCTTCAGCACATATATCATAGTGAAACTGGCAAAATATAAACATGAGGAGAGATTTCTGAAAGCAGCTAGGGATAAAAGGGCCCTAACATACAATGGGAAAACTATCAGAGTGCTTACAGACCTATCTACTGAAACTTAGCAGGCCAGAAAAGAGTGGCAGGAAATCTTCAATGTGATAAACAGGAAAGACATGCAGCCAAGAATCCTTTATCCAGCAACCCTGTCATTCAGAATAGAAGGACAGATAAACATTTACCAAATAAACAAAAATTGAAAGAATTCATTACAACCAAACCAGCCCTACAAGAAATCCTAAGAGGGACCCTATGAGGGAAATTTTGCAAAGAACGCAAGGTACCAGAGACACCCCTACATGCAGGAACCTTAGAGAGAACACAATGATTGTAAACACATATGTTTCAATAATAACACTGAGTGTAAATGGACTGAATGCTCCAATCGAAAGACATAGGGTAGCAGAACGGATAAACAAAATCCATCTATTTGCTATTTACATGAGACTCATATTAGACCTGAAGTAACCTTCAAATTGAAAGTAATGGGATGGAGACATATCTATCATGAGACTGGAAGTCAAAAGAAAGCTGGAGTAGCCAGTATCGGACACAGTAAAGGCAGTAACAAGAGATGAAGAAGGGTATTATATAATAATTATGGGGTGTATCCATCAGGAAGAGCTAACAATTATAAACATCTACACACTGAATTTGGCAGCACCCAAATATATAAAGCAGTTAATCACAAATAGAAACAATCTTATTGATAACAGTGTGTTTATTGCAGGGGTTTTTAATACTCTACTTACAGCAATGGATAGATCAACTAGACAGAAAATCACTAAAGAAACAATGGACCTGAACAACACAGTGGAATAGATAGATATGACAGATATATTTAGAACTCTACAGCCTGAGGCTATGGAATTCACTTTCTTTTAGAGTACACATGGTACAGTCTCCAAAAAAGACCAAATACTGGGTCATAAAGCAGCCCTTAATAAATATAAATGAATTGAGATCATACCATGCACACTTTCAGATCACAATACTATGAAATTGAAATCAATCACAGAAAAAAGTCTAGAAAACCTCCAAAAACATGGAGATTAAAGAACACCATACGAAAGAACACTTGGGCCAATCAGGCAATTAGAGAACAAATTTAAAAATATATGGAAACAGATGAAAATGAAAATACAACAATCCAAAAGCTGTGGGATGCAGCAAAGGCAGTCCTAAAAGGAAAGTATACTGAAATCTGGCATATTTCAAGAAACTAGAAAAAGTGCAAATACAAAATATAACAGTGCCCCTAAAGGAACTAGAAGGAGAACAGCAAGAGCACCCCAAACACAGCAGTAGAAGAGTAATAATAAAGATCAGGGTAGAAATAAACAATATAGAATTCAAAAAAAACAGTTGAACAGATCAATGAAACGAAGAGTTGGTGTTTTGAAAAAATAAACAAAATTGATCAACCTCTAGCCAGGCTTCTCAAAAAGAGAGACCCAAATAGACAAAATCATAAATGAAAATGGATCTATTATAACCAATCCCTCAGGAAAAAAAAGTGATTATCAGGGAATACTATGAAAAATTATATGCTAACAAATGGGACATCATAGAAGAAATGGACAAATTCCTAAATACACATGAACTACAAAAATTCAAATGGGAAGAGATAAAAAATTTGAAAAGATTCATAACCATTGAAGAAATTGAATCAGTTATCAAAAATCTCTCAGTGAATAAGAGCCCTGGGCCAGCTAGCTTCCCTGGGGAATTCTACCAGACATTTAAAGCAGAGTTAATACCCATTCTTCTCAAGCTATTTCAAAAAATAGAAATGGAAGGGAAACTACTAGACTCATTCTACAGAGCCAGCATCACTTTGGTTCCCAAAACAGAGAGAGGCTCAGCAAAAAAAAGAAAAGAGAGAGAACTATAGGCGATTATCCTTAATGAATACAGATATAAAAATCCTCAACAAGATACCAGCAAATCAAAATCAACAGCATGTAAAAAGAATTATCCACCATGATCAAGTGGGATACATTCAGGGGTTACAGGGCTGGTTCAGTATTCACAAATCAACCAATGTGATACATCACATTCACAAAAGAAAAGATAGAAAGCATATGATCCTGTCGATAAATGCAGAAAAAGCATTAGACAAAATACAGCATCCTTTCTTAACAAAGACCTTCGAGAAAGTTGGGATAGAAGGAACTTACTTAAACATTATAAAAGCCATTTATGAAAAGCCCCTCTTACACTGTGGGAATACAAATTGGTATAGCCACTCTGGAAAACAGTGTGGAGGTTCCTCAACAAATAACAATAGAACTTCCCTATGACTCAGCAATAGCTCTGCTAGGGATTTACCCAAGGGATACAGAAGTGCTGATGCATAGGGACACATGTACCTCTATGTTCATAGCAACACTTTCAACAATAGCCAAACCATGGAAAGAGCCTAAATGTCCATCAATGATTAATGGATCAAGAAGGTGTGGTTTATATATATATTGGAATAGTACATGGCAATGTATGAAATGAAATCTGGCCATTCATAGCAACATGGATGGAACTCAAGGGTGTCATGCTAAGTGAAATAAGTCAAGCAGAGAAGGACAGATTCCATATGTTTTCACTCATAAGTGTAACAGGAAAAACTTAACAGAGGACCTTTGCGGAGGGGAAGGGGGAAAAGTAGATGGGGAGTGGGAGGGAGACAAACCATGAGAGACTCTAGAATACTGAAGGCTGATGGAGGGAGAGAAGGGAAAAGGGTTGATGGGCATGGAGAAAGGCACTTTTGGGGATGAGCAGTGGGTGTTATATGGAAATCAACTTGACAATAAAGTATAAAAGGAAAAAAAGTGGAACTAAAATCTTGATATTTGAGTTTGAGTCCTGCTCCTAAAAATAAATAAAGAAATAAAGAAATAAAGAAATAATGTATTAATTATACTTCATTCCTTTGTTTTTATTTTATTTACTCTACTTTGATTCTTTCATGCTTATTATGTTTAGTTAAGCATATTTTGCTACTCAGCTGACTTAGTGATCTCAAGAGGAAAAATCACATTTTAATCACACTCTGAATTGCTTGTAATTTGTTCATCAATAAAAGTGACAGAGATTCTAAATGTTAAGAACTAACTCTGGAATAGTGAAAGTTCTCCTAATTATCAAGGTACTTAAGGGCAACATTAAGTCATATAATACCTACACTGGCTGAATGTTCATACATATGCTTTTGTTTTACTTTTGTTTTACTTTGCATGGGCATGATAATAATTTTGTATTTAGTTATTTACATTTCGATGTAAATGTATCACCAATGTTGTAAAAATTAATACAGTTATATATAATTGAACATAAACTATGTCAGTCAGAGATGAGCCATATTTTAAAGAATGTTTTCTATTTGGCAGGGTAAAAGAGAGGAACAAGCAGTAAATGAGATAGATCACATAGAAGAAATACTGAAACACCACCTTAGTTCCATGGTAAAGTATAATTCTTTTCATACTCTGATGTAAAGTTGTGCAAAAGCAAAGTGTATTCACATCTTAGGCACTGTTATGGACCAGACGAAATTATAGAAATTCAAATATATCTACATTCCTGATGAATTTTAATTTCTATATCATATGCCTGAAATAAACAGGACAGATGTTTTAGTCAAACCTCATATCGTCATATAAGATTTCTTATTTAATATATCTCTTACAGGATAGATCATTTAATATTTATAATGGTCGGTTATTATATTATATCTTCTGAATTTATAAGTTTTATGTCATGCATTGTGAATCTGGAATGTACTCCCTGTACCAAATATCACTAATTAAACATAGCACTCATTGCACACCAAAGTATGTATTCACTTTCAATACAATGTTTGAAGTAGTGGTCATGTAATCTCAGATATTTAAAGTCACAAATGAGAAGAAAATATTAATAAAATGAAAAACACTAACAGTTAAATTTCATATGCTTATTTTAATATTTACTAATTTTGCTAAAATAAATCCTTGTTATCAAAATGTTACAGTCATATTAAAGGAAGTGGCATTGTGAAAATGGTAGATGTACACCTGTCAGTTTAGAACTGCAATTAACATTTGAGTATATATTAGTTTTCATTAATATTAAGGGTGGAGTGAAGTCTGAAGGGGAGTAGAGTTTGTCACCTGAAAATACTTGTCTTTGGCATAAGACTTACTTTTGGCTGATTATTTTTAAGAAATAGCAGACACAGTGGGAGGTTTCAAAACCAAGTAGAAATTTCCCTTGTGTAAGACCCGTTTACATTTACAGGCATGCCTCATTGCATTGTGTTTTGCTTTATTGCACTTTGTAGATACTGAGTTTTTTACAGATTGAAGGAGGGGCAACCCTGGGTCAGCAAGTCTATTGGCACCATGTTTCCAACAGTATTTGCTCATTGTGTCTCTGTATCACATTTGGCAATTTTTGCAAACTTTCAAACTTTTTCACTATTAATATATTTGCTATGGTGACCTAGGATCTAGGTAAAGAAAATTGAAAACCTGGAAAGGACTCAAGATTTCAGATGTCAATAAGAATGTTAGTGATTCATGGGAAAAGGCCAAAACATCAACATGACCAGTAGTCTGGAAGAGGTTGATTCCAACCTTTATGGATGATTGTGAAGGTCTCCAGACCTCAGGGGGAGTCACTGCAGATTTGGTAAAACAGCAAGAGAACTAGACTCAGAAGAGGAGCCTGAATATGGGACTGAATGGCTGCATCTCATGAGATAAAACTTAAAGGGACAAACTGCTTCTTACGGATGAGCTAAGAAGTGGTTTCTTGGGATGGAATCTACCCCTGGCAGAGATGCTGTGAAGAGTGTTGAGATGACAACACAGCACTGAGAATATCCCATGAACTCACTGATAAAGCAGAGCAGGTTTGAGGGACTCACAATTCTGAGAGACCTTCTATGGGGCGTAATATGCTATCAAACCACATGACCTGCTACAGGGAAATCGTTCATGAAAGAAGGGTCAATCTTCACTGTTGTCTTATTCTAAGTTCTTAGAACTTGCCACCCCACCCTGGTTTTCAGCACCTGCCACTCTGACTGTCAGAAGCCACTCACATCGAAGTAGGACCCTCCACCAGTAGAAAGATTATAACTCACTGAAAGCTCACATGATGGTTAGCATTCTTAATTTATTTTTATTTTTTAGAGTCTTAAAGGCATATTTTTGTTTACATATGTTTATTTATTTTATTTTTAAAATTTATATTTAAATCCAAGTTAGTTAACCCATAGTGTAATAATGATTTCAGGAGTAGAATCCAGTGATTCATCACTTACATACAACACCCAGTGTTTACCTCAGCAAGTGCTCTCCTTAATGCCCATCACCCAACTAGCCCACCCCCCATCTGCTTCCCTCCATCAGTCCTCAGTTTGTACTCTATCTTAAGGGTCACTTATGGTTTGTTTCCGTTGGCTAGCATTTTTTTAGAAATACAGTATTTTTAAATTCAGGTATTAGTTTTTTTTTTGTTTTAACTACACAATGCACATGTAGTAGACTACAGTATGGCCTTTATATAGCATGTTATGCACTGGGAAACCAAAAATTCATTTGACTCACTTTATTGCAATATTTGTTTTATTTTGGTGGTCTAGGACTAAGCCCACAACATCTCCAAGGTCTGCCTGTATTGGGGAAATCTGCATGTGTGAGTGCCTCTCTCTGTACCAGGAAGGGAAGGATGACTAAATCTTTAGAAACTCTTATCAATGGAGGAGGAACCAGGCACCAACTTAATTCTGTTTATCAGTAATTATCTTTTTACTTGTTACTATGCTTTTCCTGGTAACCTTCCATTAACAGACCTCCTTCCCTCCCACTTGCACATCTTTCTTTTTTAAATAGCTGAAGGTGGTATATAAAGGGGCAGCTTAGGCCATTTTGAGAAGTTACTCAATTTTCCTGGATATCTTCTATATATACATAAGGTATATATATGATTATAATTTGGTTTGTTTTTCTCCTGTTCATCTATTATTAAAGGTGGGTCACAGCCAAAAACCTAGAAGGAAAACTATTTTTCCTCCCCTACAAGTCCAATTAGAAAGGATGAAATACTAGTCATTGATGTGTCTTTATGTGTTAATGTACTCTTACCACCTTATAGGCTCTCAGCAATTTCTCACAATTTTGTGTCTGCAAGTCACTGTTTAAGTGTGGAAAATAGTTCTATCATGTCTTCTTCTATCATCCATAGCAGTGGTGCATTGGGTCTCTTGGCACATGCATTCATTCTGTTATTTTTATAGTGCTATATTTTTATACTAAGATAGAATTTTTTATTTTTTAAAATAGTTTATTGTCAAATTGGTTTCCATACAACACCCAGTACTCTTCCCCATAAGTGCCCTCCTCCATCACCACCACCTCATTTCCCCCATCCCCCTTCCCCTTCAACCCTCAGTTCATTTTCAGCATTCAATAGTCTCTCAAGTTTTGCATCCCTCTCTCTCCTCAACTCTCTTTCCCTCTTCCCCTCCCCCTGGTCCTCCAGTAGGTTTCTCCTGTTTTCCTGTTAGACCTATGAGTGCAAACATATGGTATCTATCCTTCTCTGCCTGATTTTTTTCGCTTAGCATGACACCATCAAGGTCCATCCACTTTCCTACAAATGACCATATTTCATTCTTTCTCATTGCCATGTAGTACTCCATTGTGTATATATACCACATCTTCTTGATCCACTCATCAGGTGATGGACATTTAGGTTTTTTCCATGTTTTGGCTATTGTTGACAGTGCTGCTATGAACATTGGGGTACATCTGCTCCTATGCATCAGCATTTCTGTGTCTCTTGGGTAAATCCCCAGCAGTGCTATTGCTGGGTCAAAAGGGAGTTCTATGGATAGTTTTTTGAGGAACCTCCACACTGTTTTCCAGAGCGACTGCACCAGTTTACATTGCCACCAACAGTGTAGGAGGGTGCCCGTCTCTCCACACCCTCGCCAGCATCTATAGTCTCTTGATTTGTTCATTTTAGCCACTCTGACTGGCGTGAGGTGGCTTTGATTTGTGTTTCCCTGATGATGAGTGATGTTGAGCATTGTTTCATGTGCCTGTAGGCCATCTGGATGTCCTCTTTGGAGAAGTGTCTGTTCATGTCTTCTGCCCATTTCTTCACTGGGTTATTTGTTTTGTGGGTGTAGAGTTTGGTGAGTTCCTTGTAGATTTTGGATACTAGCCCTTTATCTGATATGTCATTTGCAACTCTCTTTTCCCATTCTGTTGGATGCTATTCGTTTTCTTGATTGTTTCCTTTGCAGTGCAGAAGCTTTTTATCTTGATGAAGTCCCAAGAGTTCAGTTTTGCTTCTTGCAGGGGACTTTAATACTCCACTGACAGCATTGGATAGATCAATCAGACAGAAAATCACTAAAGAAACAATGGACCTGAACGACACATTGGAACAGACAGAACTGATAGATATATTTAGAACTCTGCATCCTGAAGAGAGGAAATTCACCTTCTTTTCGAGTGCACATGGCACATTCTCCAAGATAGATCACATACTGGGGGCATAAAGCAGCCCTCCATAAGTATAAATGAATAGACATCATACCATGCACACTTTCAGATCACAATGCTATGAAACTTGAAATTAATCACAGGAAAAAGTCTGGAAAACCTCCAAAAATGTGGAGGTTAAAAACCACCCTACTAAAGGATGATTGGGTTAATCAGGCAATTAGAGAAGAAATTTTAAAGTATATGGGAACCAATGAAAAAGAAAATACAAAATCCAAAGTCTCTGGGATGCAGCAAAGGCAGTCCTAAGAGGAAAGTATATTGCAATCCAGGCCAATCTCAACAAACTAGAAAAAGTGCAAATTCAAAATTTAACAGAGCACCTACTGGAACTAGAAGGGAAGCAGCAAGAGCACCCCAAACCCAGCAGAAGAAAAGAAATAATAAAGATCAGGGCAGAAATAAACAATATAGAATCC
>PISW01011914.1:0-36531 GCA_004023785.1 Mungos mungo
GGATCCTTACAAACAGCAGTGCCAGGTCAGTGGCTCACGTTGGCCACACTGCAAACTGCCTGGAGCGCTTCGGCAGGGCTGAGGAGCGGGCTCCCGCCACACACAGGTCAAGGGACGCTGGGCTCCGTCTAAAGTTCCCCGTGTGGCTCTCACGTGGAGAGGCCTTGAACCGCTGGCTTAGCACGGGGGCTCTCAAACCTGGGGACACGTCAGGACCGCCACGGGGTATGTTAAAGCACAGACCCCGCGGCCCAGAGGGTCCGGCGCGGCGGACCTGCAGTGGGGTCCGGGGACGGCACGAGGAGCAGCGCGGGGTGGGGAGGTGCTGGCGACGCGGAAGCAGAGAGGGGGGCGTCTCGGCTAGGACACCCTGCTGGCGTCCTGAACCCCGTGTGCCTTCACCCTCTTCCTCTTCAGGCTGGGGAGAAGAGCACCCCCGCCCTGTGGGCCCTGGATAGATGGGAGGGCCAACGAGGTCTTCCTTCTAGAACAAGGCCCCGCCAGAGGAGGCTCAACAACTCATCATCTTGATCCTGTTACTGTTTCCTGAGGGATCAGCTGAAGAGCAGCCGTCTTCCCTCAGCCCCGACGGTGCTCCCCTTCCCAGGGGGGAGTGGGGCAGGCAGCTCTCTCTGAGGCACCTGCCCCGACGGTGCTCCCCTTCTGGGGGGGAGGGGCAGGCAGCTCTCTCTGAGGCACCTGCCCCGACGGTGCTCCCCTTCTGGGGGGGGGGCAGGCAGCTCTCTCTGAGGCACCTGCCCCGACGGTGCTCCCCTTCTGGGGGGGGGCAGGCAGCTCTCTCTGAAGCACCCGCCCCCACGTCTGTGAGCCTGCGCGCCTCTCCCCTCCCATGAGCGCCATCGGGGCTGGAGCCCTGCGCCCTGCACGGAGCTGGGAATGGGGAGGCGCTGAAGGAGACGGCGGGTGGGGGCTGCCTCCCTGTCTCAGGATGTCCCTGTTGTGAGTAACCAGGTGCTACAAACCCGGAGCGGGTTTACTATCACCGCCCCCAACCCCCCGCAGCGGGAGTGCTGGTGCCGGACCCACGCATCTGCCCTGTGGTGCCTTTGTCACCATCCCCGCCGGCTGAGCCCGCGGCCACCCTGTGGGCGCTGCAGATCTTGACCCTGTGATCTCCCGAGACTTCTGTCCATCGGGATGTCAGAGAGGGAGCCTGACTGCTGCCCTTCCTTTCTGCACGTCCCCATGTTCTGCACACGAGCCCCGGGGGTCCCTGACTTGGTCACTAAGGAGGGTGACCATGGGACACAGCAGGTGTGGGGTTCCCTCCATCTTCGCCAAGTCCCCTGCTGCCTTCCTGGGGCCCGGCCACCAAGGCCTGTCTCGACTCTGGACAGGCGGCTTCCTGTACTGTCCTCACGGCGGCGGGACAGGTGGCTCTCAAAGGACCTGGTCTTACTCCCCCGCTGGAAACCCCCGGCGACTTTGTGCCAGTCCGTGAATATAAGTCAGGCTGGCTCCTTCCTCCCTTGAGCGGGGGTGGTGGCTCTCAGGCTCCGACCCCCCTTCCCCCACAGCTCTTCCCACCTTGCCCCCGGTGGCTCATTCCCCGCCCATAGTCACCCAGCGCCTTAGTGACCCCTCCATCTCCGTGTGGTGACTGCCCCGCTTTCTCCCGGATACTTAATACTTTCCCCTGGGCCTGCTGGTCTGTGGTGGGACAGGGGCCCCTCACCGGTGCAGGGATCCCGTCTGTGTCCTCCACCACCGTGTCCCCGTGTCCAGCAATGCTCGTGAGCCGAGTGACCTCGGGAGTCACCAGGTCTCTGAGCTGTGGATTCAGAGAGGGGATGAATCAGTCCTGCTCTTCTGAGAGCCTTGCAGCCTTATCGGGGCAGAGACAGCCAGCCGACTGTTCTGGAAAAGCGCAGATACGAGGCATCTGCGCCCCGCCCCCCTGCTGCCTGCATTCCAGGCATGGGCCCCCCACCCCCACTTACTTGAGGACTTAAGTCACCAATAATGTGGGCCTCAGTGTGAGCCTGGGCCGCGGCGCTGATGGGCCCTGGCTGAGAGGCTCTGTCTGAGGCTCCGAGCGGTGCCCATGAACCCGGCACACAGACCACCAGTAACTCGGGATGGTGGAAGGAAAGCCGCCTTGGGGCCAGAAAGCCTGGGCTGGAAACTGGCCCCTGACACGCACTGGCTTGGTGAACTTGGCAATCGCTGCCCCGAGTCTGTTTCCTCACCTGTTCCTTGGTGAACTTGGCAGTCGCTGTGGGAAGGGGACCATCAAGTGTCCCCCACAGCCTGCTTCTGGGAATTACATACAGTAAGCTGCAACGGTGCCCCTTGTCCCCAGAGCGGGTCCCCTCCCCCGCCCACCTTCTTCTCCAGGATGCCCCAGGCCCCTGGGACCGTCTCGGGCACAGAGTAGGGTTTCAGTCATTTGTCACAGTTAACTTTTCTTGAGGACAATGCTTAGGGGCGCTCTCTCATTTAAACAAGCAGACAGATGGGGTCAGGGGAGAGCTCAGAGCCTGTGCGGCCCGCCTTCACTTTACAGCCGGGGAGGGGAGTGGAGGTCAGGGTCAGGGAAGGGCTCTAACCGAAGACCCAACCCACCTCTTCTTGACCGCCATCCTGCGTCCCCTGCCGGCCACCGCGGGCAGCGTGCTGTTTGCGGGCTCTTTCTGGGCCCCTGTTGGCCTGTCTCGCCGCCCTCAGCCCTGCACTGACCCCGGTCTGCTCTTCTCTGCTCCCTGTGCGAGACCACGCGTCCCCACAGCTGATGGCTCCCTTCCCCGGCCCGGGGCCTGAGCCCCAGATTTAGGATCTGACAGGCTGGGAATTTACATTATGGGGGGGGGGCGAGGGCGCAATCCAAGGGGGGGACTTCTTAGACATCCGGCCACCCCTGTGTCCTCCCCACCCCCCTCCAGCCTGGGCACACACACAGCGGGAGACCCGGGGACGCTATCTGTTTTTGGTTATGACTTCGGCCTGGGGGGTGGCGTGAGTCAGCAGAAGACAGGGTGGTGGTGCTTCTCTTGGGGACCGGAGGGAATCTGCACTCTCTCTCCCAAATGTGGGGGGCTTTGCTCCTCTGCCCTGTTAGGCTCTCTCTCTTTCTCCCTCTCTGTCTCTCCCCCAGCCCATCTGGGGTCAAGAGACGCAGCTGGGAGGCAAGTGTGACAGAGACCTGGAGCCTGAGGATTTTTACCTGATGCCGAGGCCTCTGGGGGCCGGATGGAGGCAGGCTGGCCCCTGGCCCCGCAGAGGCTGCAAACCTCACCAGCTCTGGCCTCCGTATTTTCCCTGAGGCCGAGGGGGAGCACATGGTGGGTACTCAGGGGCTGTTGGACAGTTGCAATCTGTCTAAAGCAGCCCATGACCTTGGGCAGGGACTCTCAGTGCGCTGCGCCTCAGTTTCCCCACTCTTTACTTCCGCCAGCCAGGCTGTGCCCTGGATGGGACCTCGCCCCGCCCCCCACACCTCCTCTAAGTGCTTCCACACCCAGATGCCTGTCCTCAGGTTCAGCGGCTGCTCCCTTGGCGGCTCCTGGGCATGGAACACGGACTTGCCCTGCCTGCAAGTCGGGAAGCCTCAGGCACAGGCACGGCTGCCTAGGAGGAGATGCGGCCCCGGCGGCCACAGGGCCTTTGCAGAGCCGAGAAAGTCCCCTAGGTTCTGTCTACGCTGTCAGCTCCTCAGAAGCCCCTGCACGAGACCGCCTCACCACTTCGCTCGGTCCAAGCCGTGGCATGGGTGAGGTCTGTCTCCCTGGGCGGGCCGCGGGCTGTAGTCCACCCCTGTGCCCGCGGTGCCTGGAACCGCGGCTGGCCCCAAGCAGGCGCTCTGGAAGTTCAGGGAGGGCGGGAGGGCAGAGCGGAGGGAAGGCGCCCGGGAGGGCGAAGGAAGGGAGGAGAGGGCTACCGACACCTCTGCCCGGGCCCTGGGCGGTCGGCGCGCTCGGCGGGCGCGGGGTCGGCCGGCAGGTGGCGGTGCGCCCTCGGCTGCGCGGGCGGCGCGGCGAGTCCCCTCCTCCCGCCGCCTCCCTCCCCTCGCCGGCTCCTTTCTCTGCGCTCTCGCTCGCGCTCCCCGGCGCCCTCCCGCTCTCCCGGCCGCGGTCTCCGTCGCCCGCCGCCGGCCCCCGCCGCCGCCCCTCGGCGACCATGGCGCCCCGGGGGCCCCTGCGCGCCCCGAAGGGCCCCGGCCCCGCCGCCCGCGCCCCGCGCCCCGGGGCTCCGCCGCCGCCGCCGAGCGCGCCGCGCTCGCGGCCGCTCCTGCTGCCGCTGCTGCTGCTGCTGGCCGCCTGCGGGGCGGCGGGGCGCTCCCCGGAGCCCGGGCGCCTGGGTCCCCGCGCCGTGCTGACCCGGGCGCCGCCGCGCCCGCCCGCGGGGCGCGCGCTGCCGGGCGGCGGCGGGGACGGGCGGGCGCGCGGCGCGGAGCCCGGCGCCCCGGGGCTCGGCCCGGAGCCGGGTCCCGGCGAGGACGGCGCCCCCGCCTCGGGCCAGGGGCGCCGGGCGCGGGCGGCGCCCGGGGCCGGAGCGGCTTCTCGGGCGCAGGTCTCGCTCATCAGCACGTCGTTCGTGCTCAAGGGGGACGCGACGCACAACCAGGCGATGGTGCACTGGACGGGCGAGAACAGCAGCGTAAGTGACCTCCGCGCGCCCCCCGCGGCCCCGGCCGCCTCGAGCCCGCACTTCCGGACCGCCGCGCGGTCAGCCCGGGCGTTCTCGGCGACTTGGGACGCGAGTCACCTCCGCGGCGGCGCCCCTGCCGGACTCTGGCCACCGGTTCCTTGGGGGGAGAGGTCCCCAGATATGTGAGCGCCCCGCCGGACGGATTTCCAGGACCCCGAGCCGTCTCGGAGGCGCCCCCACTAGCTTCCAGATCCCAGGTTATGCGGGAGGCGGTGCCTTCCGAGGCTTCGGGACCCTGGTCACCTCGGGTGCTTCCTGGTCCTTTAGGACCCTCTTAACTCGGGGTTGCGCCTCGACCGCTCCAAGACTCCGCCCGGTCCGGTCCCGTTCTGGGATTTTGGCCGCGGGACGCCCTCCACCCTGGTGTCCCCCGGACCTCGCTCCTGGTCTATTCTGGCGCTCGCTCCGCGGGCTCCAGGGTTCCCCCGGTTAGCTCGGCGTCCGATTCTGGGACCCCCCACCTTCCCGATTCCCCTAACGTGACCCGGAGCTGCCCCTGGAAGGGCAGGGATCTGCGTGCCCAGGGAGCTGGGCGCCGCGCCGCGCTCTGCACCCGCGCCCGCGAACTCCCTGCCCTCCCTGCGCCTTCCCTGCCGCTCTGGAAGTTGGGCTCCCCCTGCCTCGCCACATCTGTCGGGGTCCTCGCGGCCGCCGACTTCCTCCAGCGCTGCGGTTCCGACCCCTCCGGGTGGCGGCCCGTCCTTTTCGTGTGTGCGGTCCGCGCGGGGGTGTGGGGGTGCCCTCATATTCTTCCCCGCGGGCCGCCTTGGCCTGGGCAGATGACCAGTGGTCCCGCGTGGGTCACCTCCCAGCAGCCCTCCTGGATCAGCGTGCAGGGAGGTGGTGGCTGTTGGCCGGGCGTGGGAGGGGGGCGGCACCTGGGTGTGTGGGGGCGCAGGTGGGACCCTCCGCTTGCTCCCTCGCATCGCGGTTCACTCCGGTGCCCCCGGTGGCTGACCCCTGCTCTCTTGACCACTGTTGCTCTCCAAAGTTCCAGGGAGGCAGCTCTGGGCCAGGGCCCCCGCACGCTTTAGGAGCGGAGCGGTGGATCTGTGTGCCTCCCTATCCAGGAGAGGGGTGTACCAAGGGCTGGGGGGCTCTTTCACCCCTGCTTTGCTGCACAGGCAAAGGCACCTGGACTCTAGTCCCCCTCCGGTCAGTCTAGAAGCTTTGGGTGGGGGGTGGGGGGTGGTGAGGGGAGTTGAGTTACTCCCTGGGCACCAGCAGGGGGCGCTCAGGGTGCCGCCTGAATGGGGGTGGGGGCAGGTGCTCCCTAGAAGAGCCCTGGGAGGGCGTCCCCATCTGAATCTTGACAGGTCCCTGGTGACCAAACTTTGTCCCCTGTGCTGCAAGCTGCAACTTAGGGACTGACCTGGGAACCAACAGCTCCAGGAGCACGGAAGGTCCTCCTGCAGAGCCAGACCCTCTCAGCCAAGCCCCGCCCTCCCCCCCTCCCCCGTGGTTGAACCCACCGCCTCTTCAGTCCCTTGGTCATTTTAGCTTCACAGGGTGGGGGAGGTGGGGGTGGAAGAAGGGAGAGAGGGGCACCCAGAGGTGTGGACCAGCACCTAGCCCGCCTGGGACTGCAGAGCCACAGGGCCATGCAGGTTCCTCGGAGGGAATGAGGAGGGCGCTGGGGCGGGGCTGGGGGGCATCGGAGGAGCCCTCCTCCCCGTCTGCTCTCTGGGACCAGTGGCTGAGTTGAGTGACTGCTTTGTCAGGCGTGGCTTGTATGGTGGCTGCCGGCTGGAGAATCCCTGGAGAGGAGGCTTGGGACGGCAGGGGATCTGGCTTCTATCTGGTGGGGGACAGGAGGTCCAGACCCAGACAGGAGCTTCGAAGGGTGTGCCTCTCTCCTCCGGCCCCCTGGAGAGGGGTGGGCAGGGGTAGCGTGTGGAAAGCAGGGCAGAGCCTGGCACTCAGTGGACGCTTAAGAGGCGGAAGCCAGAAGTATCTTGTTCCGCTAGTAAGTGTTGTCTGCGGGGAGAGAGGGAAGGCAGACAGCATGGCGACGTGGACCCGGGCGTCAGCCTGAGAACCTCTCACTCCTGCTTCGCTCTCCCCGCTCACCCATCCTCCGGAGCAGGACGTTGAGGTCGCCCGAGTTCTCCCTGAAGAAGCAGATCATCTCCCGGCGTGGGGAACGCGTGATGCCTCAGAGTCACCCCCTTGTCTGGGGAGGGAAGCAAAGCTGCCTCAAGTGCTAGATGGAGACTTTTTTAACTGGTCCGTTCCCGGCGCTCAGCGCACAGGTGCTTGTGTGGCCCATGGGTGGCATTGCTTTCTGGGCACAGGAGCGTCTCGGGAACGTGCTTTGCCTGCAGCTTTGGGGCTTTGGGACGCCGTGCTTGGTGTCCCCTCTGCCGGAAGCGACACTTTTAAGGCCACAGCAAGAAAGACTCTACCTTGAGGCCAATTTGCTGATGGAGTCTTTCGAAGAATTTTATTTCACTTAATTCATCCGCGCGGCGAGACCCAAGAGAGGGTGCGTGGCAGACGCCCCATGAGCAGAGCACACGTTTTCCGGGCCACGCAGGTGTTTTTCAAAATTAAAAAAAAAAGCATTTGCTGAGAAGGTTAGACTTTTCGAAATAGCCTTTCAGAGCATCTGCGAGAAGAGTCACAGGATGCAGAGCCCTTGGCGGAGGAGCACTGGGAACGCGCGTGCGCTTTCCCTCCCGCGGCCTGATTCCTTCCCGCCCCTGAGCTCAAACGCTGCCTTTCTGTCTGCTGAGCGGAGACACAAACTGTTAGGTGTGAAGTCAGTGTTTCACTGCAACCACCGGGCCTCCCCCTCCAGCGGCGGGATGGACTTGCACACACGTTTTCAGGGTCGCGTCCCTCGAGCCGCCCTCAGGGGCGGAGGTGTGGTTTGAGGGTGAGAACCGCGTGCTTAGTTTGCTTATTTGAGTCTAGCTCACCTGGGCGCCGTCCCTTCCCCGCCCTTGAAGGTCCTGCCCGGCAGCTTCCGGGAGCCGGATCTGGCTCGTTCAGCGTCCTCACGTCCGGGCGGATCAGCACCTCTGGCCGCCCCTCGGCCCCCTCTCGGTTTCCGCATTTGCTCCGGGCCGTGTCTGCGGGGTTGGGGATGTCGAGCGGGGGTGTGTGCAGAGGCGATTCTGAACTGATGATCCACCTTCTCTGCGCCAGATCAGACATCCGGGGCGTCTGCGCGGGTGAAGTGGGTCATGACAAGTTGCCAGAGGTCAGGTTCCTTGAGGGCAGGGGTCAGTATCCGGCTAGACTGGCAAATACCAAATATTTGACCTCGAGTATCACGGGCTGGGGGGCCGGGGTCCAGGCGTCGGCAGGGTGGCCCCCCTCTCAGGCCTCCTGCATGTAGATGGTCCTCCACCCCCTGTGTCCCTACATGGCCATCCCTCTGTGTCTGAGTCCTGATCTTCTAAGGACACCGGTCAGGTTGGAGGAGGGCCTGCCCTCGTGACCTCATTTTAACTTAATTTTGACCTTGTTAAAGACCCTCTCTGCAAATACAGTTATATTCAGAGGTGCTGGGGGTTAGGACTCTCACAGCTTTTTGGGAGGGGGCACAGTTCAGCTCATAGCAGCAGCGAAGGGGTCCCTGTCACCTTTTCATTCTCTGCCCTCAGTGGAGTAGAGCTCAGAGTAGGCCGGTGGGGGAGAAGGGCTGGACGTCAAAGCTAGTGTATGCAGGGCGAGTGCCATCTTCCCTGGCGGGGAAATCACGGGCGGCTGCGTGGAGGAGGTTGTATCAGAGTGGGCCTAAATAATGAGGAGGGGAAGCATCTGGGAGACAGAGAACCTTCTAGCGGGGAGGAAGAGCGTGGGCAAGCTCTGGGAGGCGGGACTCTGAAGGCGTGTGTGTGTGTGTGTGTGTGTGTGTGTGTCTGTCTCGTAAAGAGAGACCGCGAATGCGTTGTGTACGGAGACAAATCAGAGGGAAGACGTTTGGAGAAACTGAAGTGGAACTCGGCTCCTGGTGGGCCTGAGCAGGAGGCCGGAAAGCCCAACGTGGCAGCACTGGGGTGGTGCCTGGGTTTTCAGTTTCAGTTTTTGGTGTTTAAGGTGAAAAGGGTTTCTTTGGAAAGGCTGAGAAGATGGTGTGCGAACTGGAGCGGCTCGTTGTACAAGAAACGACTAGAAAATTCCCTCTGGACGTCCCCCAGCGCTGGCTTCCGTCAGACACGCTTCGTCCTTCCCGCAGAGCTCGGAGCTCGGGCCTCAGGCGGAGCCCGGCGGGATCCGGGCTCAGGCTCCCTCCCGTCGTCGCCGGGCTCCGGACATGGGCCGAGCGGACGAGCCGGTGATGGTGGCAGTGCCCGGGGAGGGTGCAGGCTGTGGGCGATCGAGGTCCCTCCGCGGGGCACCCCCCACTCCGGCCTTCCCGCCTCCCACGCGTCCACGTGCTTTCCTTGGGAGGGACCGGGGGCCCCTGCCGGGGGGCTGCCGAGGTGAGGCCTCCGGGTGGGGGCTGGGAGAGGAGGCTGCTGCTCTACTGTGGCCCGGGCCAGACCCTGGAAGGGCAGGGGAGGGAACCCCGGCAGAGAGAGGCTCCCGGGGCTGGGGATGGGGCCAGGCGCAGCCTCTCCCGCCCTCCCCCCGGGCTACCCCGCTCCCGGCTCCTGGCCAGCCTCCAGCGTGCAGAGACCATGAAGGCCTCCTCACGCAGCGCTTCGGGCTCTGGAGCGAACGGGTCCAAGCCCGGTGACCACGGTGACTGTGGCCTCGTGTCCGATGGCTGTGGTCTCCTGCTGACGGCCCCGCCTGTTCCTGGGGGTGAGTCTGGTGGCTCCAGGGCCCAGGATCTTCTGCTCGAGCCTGCTAAACGTTCCGTGTGATATTCTGGAATCCCAGGCCACCCCGGTGTGGGCTCCCGCGTGTTGGGGTGGGGACTGGCCCGCGGGGCGGCTGCGCTGTGGCTGGCGGCCTTCGATGGGGGGGCGTCCGCCCAGATGAAGCCCTTCTGTGTGGTGGCCGGCGGCCACCTAGGGAGAGGCCCAGGCCACCGGGACCAGCGCTGAGTGCCCGTCACATTTGCTGTCAGGACGAGGGCTGTAGAGACGCATCCGGGGCCGTGGGCCTGGTGTCCGGGCTAAGGACGGGCGGGAGTGAGGGAAGCCTGTGTTAGGACCGGTGAAGGCAGGCGGAGATGTGTGCTCAGGGTGCGCAGCGTCTAGGGAGCGCTGACCGGAGGGAGACACACGCCCTCTGCCCAGGTGGCCCAGGGTCACCCAGGGTCCTCTGCGTTCTCGCTGTGCGGGGAGGGACCCCATGAGTCTGAGAGCCCCAGGCAAAAAGAGACTTCACCTTAGTCCTTAAATCAGCGGCTTCCTCTAGATGGTTAGGTTCTGGGGACGCAGCGATGAGCAAGATCAAACACACCCCCGTCCCGGGGTCTGGACAGGAATTCATCATAATACATCCTGGCGTCGTGAAAACCTGCTCTGAGGAGGTCAGGGAGGACTTCCTGGAGGAGGCGGTAACGAGGCGGCTCTGAAGGACCAGTAAAGTCAGTATCATCTGGGCTGAGGAGGAGAGGGGGATGGTGGGAACACGGAGGCCCAAGGAGAAGCACGGGGGCCTGAAAAGCCCGGAACACCAGGACAGAGAAAGGACATCCGTCAGTCAAGAAGCCTGGCTAAAGGCAGAAAAGCAGCCCCATTAATAAAGTTCCCGAACCCGGTGCACGGATCTACTTGTGCTTTAATAAAGTGGCTCTTTAATTTGCAGTTGCAGGAGGGTTCCTGGGAGTATTTTAAAGAGGTCGTAAATGAACTCCACCCCCTGCACGGCCCTTCGCAGAAACACGCCGCCCAGCGCACAGGCCTCGCGAAGGGCCGCTGTTGATGTTAATTTTTGTTTATTATGTTTGTCAGAGGCAGGCCCAGACCGTAGAGGGCCTTGCCAGGGAGACCGGGGTAGGGGTAGCTGGAAACCGGCTTGGATAATCCTGAGCTCCTCGGTGCCCCCTCTGGCTCGGAAGACCCTGAGGAGGAAGGGCTTGCAAATTGCCTTGTTTTGGGGCAGCCTCTCCTTCCTTTCTTCCGCCTCCAAAGACCCAGTTATTTATAGATTCTTACAAATGGCCTATTTCAGCCTCACCCCTGCCATCGCCCAGCGGTTGTGCGGCTGCTTCAAGGAGCACCCCAGGAGGCCGACGACCCGAGACGCCAGGCTGCCCGCCTTCCCGGGCTTCGGAAGCCCCAGGGAGCAAGGGGCCCGGCCTCCACCCGCTGGTTTGAAGGGGTGAAGTCACGTGTGCAGATCTGCTCCCGGCCTGCTGTCGCGGGGGCCGTGCGGAAGCCTCGTGCTGGGTGGGAGCGCGGATGCTGTGCATCCAGGACACGCGGTAGGAACGCACGCTGTGCCCACAGCCCGTGTGCCCGTAAGGACGACCTGTTGGCTTGGACACCGACACAATCCCGGACCCGCGGCCCGCCCGGTCCCGGGGCAGCGGGACGCGGATGGCGAGGATGGGGGTGCCCTTTTGCACGCACCTGCCGAGGGCGGCAGCCGAGTCTTTTTAACTGATCACCGCGTGGCTTGGGGACGCTTCACGCCGCGTGGCTCGTGCCCACCATCTGGATCCCGATTCCATTCCCTTTGCGGTCCTGAGACATCCACGGGGCACTTGGACGTGAGCTTTCACAGGAGGACCGAGGGAGACATGAAGAGTCAGATGCCCTTTGGAGGGAGAAAAGGTCCGTCTCCTTTTGCATTTCTGTAGCAGTCGGTTACTGTATTTGCACAGAAAATTACAATCTTTTAATTAGTTTCTTCTCACACCACCTCGAAGATCTTAAAATAACGCCGCGCTCCTTCCTCGGTAATTTTCTTGCAAAAGCAGATAATTTCCTGCAAAGTCGAGCTCGCCGTGGCTTCGACGGGCACGTCTCCGCCCGGCGCCGGCTCCCGATGCTCGGAGGCAAATTAAGTTCAAATTAAAGGAAGAAAAGAGCCAGGCCGAGTGTGGCTGCCTCTATTCAGATCGGTTTTAATTCAGAAAGGGCGCTTTGTGGGGCTCACGCACCGCGCATATATTTTCCGAAGCGTCGAGAAGCAGGCACAGCATCTCAGCGGCCTCAGCCGGGAGCCGGCGTCCGTGGGCGAGGCCACTTCTGATGTCACTTTGTCTTATGAAGACAATTCGTTGTCATTTCCATGGTGCTCCTGATGAGTAATAATTGAGTGACTGAGCGCAGTCCCCGTTTATTACGCCGTTACCGCACGGGGACCCTCGCAGGCGTTAATCCTGGGAAACGGTCCCGCGAAATCCACACGGTAATTCACCCACTTCACAGATGGGAAAAGCGAGGTTCACGGCAGCACGGGGGGGCTTGCGGCTGATATGGGGTCTTCGTCGGGATTTGACTTCTTTTACCCTTAAGCCCAAGTGTGTTTTAATTTATTCTTATTTTGGAATTGTGATAATCCAAGTAACATAAAATCCAGCCGTCTCTGGAACTTGCTCAAGTGGAAACTCTGCCCCATTAAACATTTACTCCCAGGGGCGCCTGGGGGCTCCGTCGGTTAAGCGTCCGACTCCGGCTCAGGTCATGATCTCACGTTTGTGGGTTCAAGCCCCGTGTTGGGCTCTGTGCTGACAGCCCAGCACCTGGAGCCTGCTTCAGATTCTGTGTCTCCCTCTCTCTCTGTCCCTCCCCTGCTCATGCTCTGTCTCCCTCTCTCTGTTTCACAAATACATAAACATTAAAAGAAAATTAGACACTAACTCCCCATGTCCCCCGCCCCCAGCCCTGGGTCCCATCCACCATTCTCCTTTCTGGCTCTGAATTTGACTTCTCTGGGGACCTCCTGTAAGCAGAACTATACACAAGTGTCTTTTGTGACTTTTTCCCTCAGCACGGTGCCCTCAAGGTCCATCCACGCAGCAGCAGGCGTTTAAGGCTGAATAATATTCTGTTGTCTGGACGGACCACTCCTCCTCACCCACCCATCTGTCCACGGACCCTTGGGTTGCTCTGTCGTGGGTCATGCCGCTGTGAACATGGGTGACGGGATCCCTGTTCAGGTGCCCGGCCGCCCTCCCCGTGGGTGTGGACCCAGAAGCAGGACTGCTGAGTCATGTGGGAATCCTCTGTTGATTTTTCGGTTGAGCCTGAGGTCTTAACTACCGCAGAAATCGCTCTTGCGTCTGCCAGGAGTTTTGCCGCCTTGCCAATTAGTGGCTTGCATTCCGCAAAGAAATCCACTGCCCCGTGGTTTTGGAGGAGAAATGGTGACAGCGTCAGAGGCGAGCCCGTGCCGGGAGAGGACGCGGGGCGGGGACACCATGCTAGCTTCTGTTCCTGCTTTCTCCCCATGATCCTGCCAGGGTGACCCCAGGGAGGGCCTGTGGCCCGGAGCCCGGAAACCCAGGTCTGCCCACGTTGCAGAGTTAGCAGGAGGCCGGTTGGTCTGATGCCCGGCCACGGGTGGAAGCGCCGCCCGTCCAGGGAGACGCGGGGCTGGAGCGGCCGCACTCCCTCGGGCTGGCGGCCTGTGCCTGTCAAGTTCAAGCTCATTTCACCTCCTCCCTGCTTCTAGGTGCCTTTTCCCTATCGACTACCTCATTGACCAGTTAAGTAATTCAATTTTCCCTCTGTAAAATATAAATCACGCCATAAAAAATCTCCTGTTTTTCTCCATTTATTCCCATCAATACTACTTAACCCCATCCGGGTTTATTTTCCGATTTATCCATGGACCGTCGAACGGGGCCTCTGGGTGTTTGAATTCTGTGGCGCCTCCTCCTCCTCCGTGATTCGAGGCGGCTGCTCCGTGTCGGGCTCTGGGGGCCACCCCCGCTCAGGGACGCGCGCCCAGGGGTCTCCTGGCCCCACGAGCCCTCCCAACCCGCCACGGGGGCTCCTCCCTCTCTCTGTGCCATGGGCCCCCCACCCCAAGTCTAGAGAAGCCCATGGAACTTTGTTAGGATGTTGTTTTCATAAGGAGCGTAAGATAAATCACACAGGACTAAGCGGAGACGGATTTTCTGGCGATATAGTTCTCAAAACCCTGGAACGAATTTCTTTACTCACGTTTGCGGGAGGCAGCGGAAGGCAGAGACTTGGATGCGTGTAGAAATAACCGGAATGCCAGGTGGGACGTGGTCTGTGGAAAGAGGGGGGACAGACAGGGAAAGAGGGGACCCCATCAGAATGATTTCTCTTCCCTGCCCCCCGTTCACCGTGTTCTCTGGGCTCCAGCCCCGCCTTTGCCCCCCCAGGCCTCACGGTGGGGGTTTCGTCTGCTTGTTCTCTGCTGTGTTGCCAAGCCTGGTGTCTAGTAGGTGCTCAGTAAGCATCTGGGCAGGATAGGAGGAGGCCATGGGTCCTGAAGGCTGCGGAGCTCAGGTCCAGTCCCCCTCCCCGTCTGCTGGGGTCTGGGAAGGCGGAGAGCGTCGGTCCCTGTGGGTCACACGGCTGGGCCACAGCACCGCCATGCCGCCGGCCTCTGCCCTCTGCCCTCTGCCCTCTGCCCTCTGCCCCCGGCCAGGAGCCAGTGCACTCGGTGATGAGAAAACACCTGCTCCAGGACAAGGCGGGGCTTTTAAATAGGACCCTGCTTCCGGCCCGTTTCACTTACAGGAGACCCCCCCGCCCCCATGGAGACGGTTTTGCTGAACTTATGGACGAAGACGGATGACCAGGTGGGCTGAGGCACTGCCACCAGCGAGGCCGTCCCTGGGGCGCCCTTCTGGGGTCTGGTCGTCCGCGGCAGCCCCTTGCTCAGCTGTCCCTCGGGCCGGCCTCCTGGAGCAGGGGCCTCTGTCCGCGTCCCCCTCATTCTGCATCGTGGCTCAGCTTCAAGAAGGTGCCGTCCCCTCCCCTCATGGTGCACCCTGTGCCCTCGCGAGGGGGCCTGGGCTGGGACCACCCCTGCCCTGGGCACAGGAGGAGAGCAGGCCGCGGCCCCACGCCCGGCTCCCGTGGCCCCGGAGCCCCCTGAGCCTCCAGCTCCGCCGCCGGGTTTTCGTGGCGACATGTCCCGGATGGCCGCGCAGGGACAGCAGGGCAAAGCCCGCTGCGTCCACGCAGCATTCCGCTCCGGGGGTCTCTGCTTGTACCGAGGGTATTTCCTGACGACGCTGGTTTTTCTCCAGGTTCTTGCTGTGAACTGTTGCTGGAATGCTCCCCTCTGCAGGGCAAGGCGGACTTCCTCCCCACCCCCTCCCTCCGCCCCAGGCGGGCAGAGGCCTGGGCGGCACAGGGAGTCCGAAACTTGCCGCCCTCGGGGCTGGTCTAGCTGAAGGGAGCCATGGGCCCCCCGTCCTAAGATCACCCAGCTTCCGGTCCCCATGCTGGCCGGCCCTGGACAGTCACCGGTGTCCTCTGTGGCGCAGAAGAATCCAGAAGGAGCTCTAGACACGGACGCGGCCTGTCCCTGACTGCCCGGCCTGGCTGCCTCTCTCCTCTGGGGTGAGGGGAAGGGGGGGACCTGCCAGGCCGCCTTGGACTCTGAGCTGAGGGGGGAAGGGGGTGCTGTCCACGTGGTGTGTTAGGAAGGAAGCCAGTGCCCTCAGCACTCCAGGCCACAGGACAGCCGTGCCTTCTGGAGTATTCCACCGTCCACTGAGAGGTTCAGGGAGTCAGGGGGCAGGGCCCTGGTGACCGGGGCTGGAGGCTGGGCTGGTCTGCTGCCCTCTTCCTCTCTTCTCGCCCCTGCAGACACATTTCCTGGGTCCCCCCTCCATGTGCCAGGCTTGGTTCTAGGCCTACGGGCCCAGAGAAGCAGAAGCCTGCCACCCGCCCGGCTCTCAGCCTCCCTGGGGCATGGGCAGGGACGGCAGCCATGGGAATATGGCGGCTGGGGGAGGGGGGCTGGGGAGGGGCGGCTGGGGAGGGGCAGCCGGGGGCTCTGGGGGTGGGTGCTCCCACAGCCCGGGAGTCCTCAGAGCCGCCCACCTTGGCACAGGCTTTGTCGCGGCCGGTGTGTGCCCACCCGCCCTGCTCCCTTTGCACCCAGGCTGCCACGCTTCTGGCCCGGCTGTGAGAGGCTGGCCGATGGCCTCCAGGCTCAGGCGCCTCCTCCTCCAGGAAGCCCCAGCACGCGGTCCACGCTGACTGAGGCCCCTGTCACTCGGCAGGCGCAGGAGCCCCCCTGGCGTGTGCCTGTGGCCCACGGAACCCGCGTGTGTGTTCGTCCTTGTGAGGCCCCCCCAGGAGGTCTGTCACCTCTGCCTCCGTCTGGGGCCCAGCAAGACCCCGGGGCTGGGCTTGATCTCATGCTGTGTCCCCTCAGGGTCTGCTGTGGGCTGGGGTCTTGTGGCCCCAAGAGGCTTGGGGAGAGGCCGATGGGCTGTGTGAGGTCGCGGGCCCCCTGCCCCGGCTCGGAAAGGGCAGGGTGCAGGGCGGCCCTGTCTGCCTCCTGCTCTTCCTTCCAGCACAGGCAGCCTGCCCCCTCCATGGCCCCCACCTGCCCCCCACACACTCAGGCCTGCGTCACGCCCGTGGGCCTCCCCTGAGCTGTCCCCTCTGCTCCGCTGCCTCCTGGCTGAGTGACCCTGGCCTGCTGTCAGCCTCATGGAGTCCGTGACCTTGTTGCGGATGGAGGCTCGGTACACGTAAAGGGCCGGGGTGGGTGGTGGACCCCCAGCTTCTGCTCAGGGTGTCCCTCCTCACCCCTGCCGCACTGCCCCACCCTCACCCTGGACCGCCCTGACCTCCTTCCCCGGGCTTCTAACCCCTCCCAGCGCTGGGCGGGGCCGGCCCACCCTGGGGTCTTCTCTGAGTGGGGGTGTCTGGGGAGCCTGGCCAGGGCGGCGGGCCCTGGGGAGAGTGGGGGCAGCTGTGAGGCCGCTCTCCGAGCTGACCCAGCCCAGGCGCGGCCCGGGTCGGCTGTGTGTTTGGAGGCGTGGAGGGCAGAGCCCCCCGAGATTGGTGGCTGAGCCTCCCTGCCCCCTGCTGGGGTGTCGGTGCTGATCCCCGAGTTGGGGACCATTTCCGGTCTGGGGTCTGCTGGATTCCTGAGCTCGCGGTGACGCCGATGCCGGCAGACTTTGTTCCCAGTGTGAGGGGGAGGGCAGGACGCCTGCATGACCCCCCCACCCCCGTCATCGAATCTCAGTTTTATTGACACCCGTGGGGCTTGGCCTGAATTTGTCCTTCCCGTGCGGGGCGTCGGGAGAGTGGGTTTGGCGTTGGTTTGCTCCCTCAGCAGCGAGGAACTGAGTCTGTTCCAGGCCAGGCCTGTGTGGGGCGGGTGTGTGTGTGTGTGTGTGTGTGTGTGTGTGTGGCCGAGCGAAGCCTGGTCCCGGCCCGGTGAGGGGGACAGACGGTGAGCTGGGGACACAGGGCAGGAGCGGGTGGGAGGGATGCATGGTGGGGAGCGTCCCTAACTGGGGGGCGGGAAGCAAGGGTGCGTGTGTGAGTCGGCAGTCAGGGAGGGCGTCCTGGAGGAGGGTGGCATTTCCCGGGGACTGCTGCTGTGCTGTGCAGGCTGTGCGGGGCAGGGGTGCTCAGGGAGAGCGCCCGGCGGCCCGTCCTCCGGTGTGCTAGTCCACTGACTTCTCCGTTGCCGGGGACACATGTGTCCTGCTCTGCACGGTGAAGGGGTGCCGGGGAAGGTGGCTGCCTGTCCTCTCCCGGGCGAGTCCCCCGTTAGGGGTCCACGGTGCCCGCCTCGTCACACCATCACGGTCCTGTGTGTGGAAGCACTTCGAGCAAACGCTGGTCACCAAGCCTGGCCCCCAGTGCCCGTCTGTTCCAGGAAGGAGGTCCTAGGACCCCCCGCCTGCTGACTACGTCTGCATTTTGGGGCGCGGGGGGGCGGTCAGCTCGCCGCCAGCAGCTCGGTGCCCGCAGGACCCCTCTGGGTGCCCCCAACGTCTCCTCAGAGGCCCGGAGGTCATAGCAGGGCTGAGTCAGGGCTGCAGACTCACCTGTGCGGGAACTTGCTCACGTCTGCATTTTTCTCAAGTCAGTAAATTCTGGCTTTGCCGCCTCCTGAGCAGAGCAAACCTTTCCCCCGTGTCTCCCCACCTGGAGAAAGCTTGGAGGACTTCCCAGAGGTGACGGTGGGGGAAGGAGAGAAGGGAGGGAGGGGGTGGGAGGAAGAGCCTAGAGGCCCCGCAGAGCTGCGGCTCAGTCACCTTTCCAGTTTGTTGTGGTGCCTGTTTAAAGGTGGGGACTGTGGGTCGTCCTCCTGAGGGTCCTCTGAGAGCACGCACATCCCGTCCGCCATCACTGGAGGGAGGGGGGTGGGGTGGAGGGTTGAGGTGAATGGCTAAGACTCAGCTAATCCTTAATCCCTTGTTTTCCCTCCACCTGGAGGAAGGGTAAGGGCGGCTGGTGCAGGTGGACAGGGAGGGTGTCGCTGCGTCATTCCGTCACCAACGTGCCCGGTCTTCTGTGTTCGGGGGCCTGAGTCTCCATCCTGCTCCCCGACCCTGCGCCTCCGAGGGGGAGGTCGGAGGTGGGGGTGCAGGGGCTCCCGGGTCGGCAGCTTTCAGGTCTTTGCCTCCTTCCCCTTGTCCAGAACGTCCTCTCTGCCCGGCCCCCGCTGGGACGGCCTGTCCACACCGCGTGGTCCCACCCGACCACTCTGGCCGCCACTGGTCGGACCTTCCCGCTGAGCTTTAAGGGGGCGTGTCCATGTTTCCTGCTCTTCCGGGGCATGGAAGGGGTGTGTTGGGCAGGATTCTTGATTCCAGGGCCCAGTAACCTGACTCCAGGAAGCGTAAGTGGGAGAAGAGACCCGTAGGGCTCACCGACGCAGGAAGCCCAGGGTGCTCCCTTCCGGCTCCGGGGCCCCTAACGCCGGTGCCAGGCGCAGTCCTCCGTCTCCGACAGCCCGCGCAGGCCGTGGCTCCGTGGGAGACCCAGGCTGCCCGCCCTGCACCCGTCACCCCGGCCGGAGGGCTGAAATGCTGAGTGCCAGGCCCAGACCCCGTGTCCAGCCCTCGCCCCGCACGGCCTGAGACTCTGGGGGAGCAGTGCTGGCGGGACCCTACGGAGGGCGCGTGAAGGCCTGAGCTGCAGCCTTGGGCCTCCCCCACCTTGGAGAGCGCTCGGGGGCTCCTAGAGGGGTCCCTTCTGGGCAGCGTGATGTCCCCTGGAAGAGGTGACAGCCATCTCCATTCCAGATGGGCCAGGCTGAGACCGCCTCCCCCACCTGGCCCTCTGTGGCTTACTGTCTGTTGACGCCGCACACCTGGCCGGCCGGGCCGCCGGGCCCTGCAGGGGGCCGTGTCCACCTCCCCCGGGCTCGTGAGGAGAGGAGCCCCCACGGCGGCTGACCCGTGCCGTGATGCTCCTCTGCGGCGTGTGTCATTGCGCCCAACGGCCGTCGTGCCCCGTGGATTCACTGTGGCCAGGCTGGTGGGTGGAGCTTTGCGGTGCCGGGTCGTGGGGTGAAATGCAGGGGGAGGTGGACACCACCCAGTAGGGGCTTCTGAGCCCAGGGCACAGGCCACGGGCCGGCCTGAGCAGGGCTGGAGGCGGCCGCGCCCGACGGTGACGCGGTGACTGACGCAGCCAGGGAAATGGTGTCTGAACAGCACGGTCGTCCTGGCCTGGAGACGCAGACTCTGGCGCTCTGGCCTCTAGCGGTGATCTCAGCCCTTCTGTCCCGTTGGCTGTGCCCCCAAAGTCTCATCCCGGAGAAGTCAAGAGCCACTGAGTTAAATTCACCCAGTCTTAGAGCCTGGCGGCCCCATTTTACAGATGGGCAAACTGAGGCCTGGGCGGTTGGAACAGAGTCCAAAGCTGTGAGTGGCAGAGTGGCCTGCGCCCTTTCCGGATGGAGAGCCCGGGAGCCTGGGGCCCGATGCTCGGAAAGGTCGGCGGACGCCCGGGCCGGCCCTGCCTGTAACCTCAGGACTTGGGGGGCTGGCACAGGCTTCCGGGGCTCCTAGTTCACGTTGCTTCCCGAGCTCTGGAGTCCCGCAGTGGGCGGGGGGGGGGGGGGCGCCACCCACGCTCCTGTTCCCTCTGCTTGGGCGTTGGCTTTGTGTCTTTGTGTTGAGGCCTCTGGCCCGGGTGTCTGACAGCAGCCGCCGGAGAAGGTGAGTCAGCCCTGCTGGCCTCCTCTTCCGAGAAGGCGGCTGGTGGGTTGGAAGGCTCTCGTGTGGACCCATCTGTCCGTCCATCCACCCACCTCGTTAGTTCATTCATTCATTCATTCATTCACGTGGGCACCCACCCTGTACAGGATCTTGCCAAGGAGTCCCAGGATAGACTCACAGGGTCTCAGCATTTCCAGGGTGCTTGGGATCCCTCCGGTGATGGGAGGCTCACCCCTTGCTGAGGCAGCACATTCCCGGGTGTCTGGTGGCTGCCTAGCGTGGCTGAGGTCAGCACCTCGCTGGGGCTGCAGGGAGGAGCCGGCGCCGCCCCAGACGGGGCGCGGCATCTGATGGACATGAGGACGCCTGTCTTTGCTGGTCGGGTTTCCGGGCTGCGAGCCTGTTCTGTCCCAGAGTGGGGGTGGGGCCGGGGCCTGCCGAGGGGGGCCTGGCTTTGCCTCCGTTTGACGGCAGATGCTGGAAAGCAGGGGTGAGGGAGACTTGGGCCATGCAGGGGAAGCCGCCCAGCCCGGGACGGGTCTGTCTGGCGGCTGGTTGGGGGCGGGGGCCGAGGGCCGGGGTCCACGACGGGGGCCCTTGGCTCCAGGCCACGCCTCCCTGTAGAAGCTCTGTGGCTGCCGTGACAGGCGAGCCCACGCTTGGTGGCTGAGCACACACATATTCTCGTGTGGTTCTGGGGGTCACGAGTCCAAGGTCGGTGTCGCCGGGCTGTAGGCGGGGTGTCGGCAGGGCTCTGGGTGGGGGTCTGACCCCTTGTGTTTCTCAGCTTCTGGAGGGGCCCCTTCCTGTGTCCCGTGGCCCCTGCTCTGTGGTCACATCTCCGTGGCTCTGACTCTGTCTGGTGTTCCTTGGCGCACGGCTACCCTCCCTCCTCCCGCCCCGAGCTCTGCTTCCGTCTCGCGGCCCTCGGCCTCCCTCTCAGAGGCCCTGCAGTGGCACAGGGCCCGTCGAGCGTCCGGGATAACCTCCCAGCGCAAGGTGCTCAGCACTGTCAACGCGTGCAGGTTCTGGGTTCGGGGCCCTCTTTCGGGGCTGGCGTCAGCTGCCACTGCCCTCGTGTCCCACTGGCCTCCCCCAGCCCTTATGCGGCAGCCTTGACCCCTGTCCTCGGGTCCCCCCTCCCCATCTGTCTCTGGCCTTTGCACCTGGAACAGTCTCTACCTGGCCTGGAACCTTCCAGCGCAGCCTCTTAACCACGGGCCTCCCCTGCTTTGGCCTCACCATGACGTGCACTGGTGACCACAATATTCGTCCTCCCAGGCCCAGAGGCCCCTGCGGCCTTGCTCACACCACGGCCCTCGGGTATGGCGAGTGTCAGCGCGCGTCTGTGGACCGGAGGTGTGAGCGGAGGCGTCCATGCTTGCGTTGCAGACACATGAGCAGAAAGTGACTTCTGAAGCACATCTGACCGGCGGCCTGATGCTGGCCCTCGCGGCCCGTCCTTCTGTCCGTAGACCTGTTTGTGGGGGGGGGGGTCCCATACGGCTGAGTCTGCCTGCTTTTACTTACACAAGTTTTTAATCCACTTGGACGCAAAATTTGGCCAACTTCGAACAGTATGACATCAGTAACTGTCTATGGAGCAGATACAAATGGACAGGGGCTGGCCCAGGGTGGGGAGAGGGGGGAGCCCTGCACACTCAGAATCACACAGCGCCTGTGGCTTCTGCTCGCGGGTGACTTGTTATTTAGTCGTGCGTGGGTGCGTGTGACAGCAGTGTATAAATGCACCAGAAGGCAAAATGCCCCACGGTGACCTCCCGGGCGAGGAAAGGAGCCTTGAGGGAGGGTTGTTGGGAGAAGCATCCGTCTCCGGGAGCCTGGAGGACTCAGTCAGGGCTCCCCGGGCACGAGGGGAGCAAACGGTTGCAGGTTTTCCGATGATGGGGCGTGAGGGGTGTGGGGAGGCTGCGGGCCCTGCAGCGGGGACAGAGCTGGAGCCGTGGTGAGCAGGTCCCGGCCTGCCTGTCCCGCTGGTCAGCGCAGTGGGCTCGGGCGGACTGTGGCATCACTCGGACGCCTGGCTCCCTCCCCTGCACGTGTGCGAATGGCGGGCGTGGCCGGGTCCCCGGGGGGCCCCCCAAGGAGCCAGGAGTCAGGAGGGCCCCCCTAGAAGCAGAAGTTCACCTTGGCGGGTTTGCAAGCTGCAGACTTGGCTGAGGCAGGGGTCGGATTAAACAATTAAGGAAATCCGGACGAGGCGGTCCCGTGCCCCTGACGGCGCCTGGCGCGTCACCTCCCATTCGGCCCTGCCTCCCCTCCTATTTGCGCCCCGTAAATGGATTCTAATCGCTTCCTCCTCCTCCCTCCCTCCACGAATGGCCTTGGTAGCCAGAAAGGAAATTAGTTTCAGGTGGAACCTATTTTTACCATGGCGGAGACCAAACTGTTAATTACCTAGAAATCACAGGAGGATTTTTAGCCTGAAAAAAGTTCTTTTTTTTCCTTGGGCTCAACTTTCCGTGGATATTAATTATAGATATCGGCTCGGGCCCGCCGAAAGAATTCCTCCCTCCAGAGACGGAAGACGTTTAAAATGCCGTCCGTTGTTACACAGAATGCTGTTCTTTCCTCTAGCCGCTGCTCGGGCAGGGGTGGAAACACGAGATCGGGGAGCGTGCAGCTGATTCGATGCGTGTTCCGTGTGTAACCGAAGGCTGACTCCAGGCTCCGCGGTGTTTCCAGATCTCTGGAGCCGCTGGGGACTCACGGGAAAGGCCGAGCAGGCAGCCCTTGAATCGAGGCGGTGTGATCCCGCGAGAAACGCCGGGGCTCCCCTCTGACACGCAAGGCGTCGCCTGTGTCTTGAGTCGCTGGAACACCAGCCCGGGGCACATGGGAGGCCCGTCCGGGGCGGCCGAGGCTCTGGTGTCCCTGGAAACCCCCCTCAGGGTCTGTGTCCCTCATGCTGGAGTGGGCCAGGGGCTAAGTCACGTGACCTCCAGAAAGCCCTTCCCAAGCCCAGGCCTCCCCAGGGGAGGGACTGGAAGGGACCGATCCTGGCAGGAGGTGGGCCGCTGCCGGGTTCAGGAGCAGAGGGCCCCGTGGAGCCCCCCGTCCGGGTCGTCCCTGTGCGGACCCGCGGGTCACAGGCTCCGTGGCCTCTCTGGAGCCCAGGCGCTGCTCCGTTTCCAGGCTCCTTTCCAAGTGCTCGTGCAGATGCCGTGGGATGTGATTTAGAGGGTGGGTTGGCGTGAGATTTCCGACAAACCGTTTCGGCACACTGCACATTTAATTTCTTTTATGTTTCCAAGTTGCTATAGAAAGTAAATGATTAATTAAGCAGCACCCACGCAGTTTTTTTTTTAAAAGGACTGATTTTTCAAAACAGAGTCATGCCCCAGTGATTTGTCAGAGAGAGAGAGGGAGAGAAGAAGGCTTTAATAAGCGGGATGCTGTTCAATAAATCATAATTACTTATGTGGGCAGATGTGTCAGCTCGAGGGGGCGCCCAGTGACGCTCTGGTCATGCTGACTTTGTCTTTCCTGCCGCAGAGCCGGGTGGCCCCCTGGGGTCGGCCAGATGTCTCCAGCCCTCAGGGGCCCCTGCGACCCCCTTTCTGGTTTTCTCTGAGTTGCTGAACTGATGTGCTTGAGGAGTGAGTTACTTCCACACCTTGGGGTGTCGCAGACTCTCCAGGGGGCTTGGTGTGGACCGGCTGGAACTGCCTCACGTGTCCGGGGATGGGAGGGGGGTTGGCCCTGGGGCCTGGCGTCTGTGTCGTGACTGAGCAGGACTGGGAGCTGCATCTCCGGGGGTCAGTCCTCTCTGACTCTCAGGCCATGGGGCCAGAGGCGCCACAGGGCTCCGCAGGGACCTTCCGCACCTCCCCCCCCCCCCCGGGGCCACCCTGTGCCCCTCCAGTTAAGGTGTGCAAGAGCGCGAATTGCACTCAGGCCCGGCGAGAATCACCTGCTATCTGGGAGCGTGTGTTAGAGGGCGGGGCAGCGTCCCGGGCACCGCTCACTGGGCATCCACCGTGTCCCAGGCCCATGTGGGCAAGTGGGGCACAGAGTCATGGGCCCTGCCTTCCAGAAGCCTCCAGTCCAGGGAGCAGGCGGGTGGGTCGATACCCACCAGGGCTGCCGGAGCAGAGGCGTGGATGAGGGTCAGGCAGGGCAGGCTCCCTGGAAGAGGAGGCATTTCACTGAGACTTGGGGAATTAAGTCAAATTAAATTAAGCACATTTGTGTTAAACATCCTCTGAGTGTCCGGCCCTGGGCTAGGGGGTGGTGAGTGTCGCGATGGCCTTCACGGAGCTTATATTTTTGCAGGAGAGATGGACACAAAACCTAAAAAACAGCTAAATAAATTCAGATGGTGCTAAGTGCTGCAGAGAACCTCAAAGGAGTGACCTGCAGGTGATGAGGGTGGGGGGAGGGCAGGGATGCTGGGCTAGTTGCCAGGCAAGACCTGGGGGAAGCAGTGCGGGTCTGAGCCGGGAACAAGGGTGGCATGTGGGGGGGGCAGAGGAGGGGCAGCGCCACGTGACCCAGCCCCTCCCTCCTGGGGTCTGGGCACCTCTGGAACTCTCTGTGCACCTGACCTTAGATGGCAAGCTTTTTCCTACACCGGTGAAAGTCCTTTAAGAACTAGAGGGGCCTGGGGGCGCCCGGGGGGCTCAGTCGGTTGAACATCCGACTTCGGCTTGGGTCATGATCTTGTGGTTCGTGGGTTCTAGCCCCGTGTCCGGCTCTGTGCTGACAGTGCAGAGCCTGCTTCAGATCCTCTGTCCCCTTCTCTCTCTCTGTGCCTTCCCGCTCTCTCTCTCTCTCTCTCAAAAATAAAAAATAAAGAAAAAAATAGAGGTGACTGTACCACCATTTACCGTTTTCCAGGCGTATCCCTGGAGCGATGCTCATTTTTTACCATAAACGGTTACATTTTTGCGCGTTCACAAAATCAGCACCCTCTGATGGGACTCTGTCCACGTGTCTGGTGGTTTTCTGGGATAAATTGGCTGAAAGGGAGTCCCTGGGTCAAAGGTCACGGACCTCCAACAAACTAGTTATGGGGATGTTTTCCAGAAGGATCCACCGTGCATCCCAGAACCACAGCGTGCTGGGTGTGTGCTTAAGTGACAAGGACAGGCGGCACATGGGCCCCTCCCGGGAAGGCAGGGGCTCGGAAGGACATGTGCGGGGCCCGTGGTCCGCTCGGGAATGCTGCGGAGGCAGCTTGTGCAGACACTTTGTCTGGGGAGGTGGGGGAGCTGAGTGGTCCCCCAGGGGGTCGGCGGCCTGCAGAAGCCGGCCTCCGGCTCCTGGGGCCCCGATCTGCCCGGTTTCCATGCGTGGGCTATGGCGTCTGTTAGAGGCCATTCTTTTTTTTTTTAATGTTTATTTTTGAGTGAGAGAGAGAGACAGAGAGAGAGACAGAGCAAGCGGGGGAGGAGCAGAGAGAGAGGGAGACACAGAATCCGAAGCAGGCTCCAGGCTCCAAGCTGTCAGCACAGAGACGCGGGGCTTGAACCCACAAACCAGGAGATCATGACCTGAGCCAAAGTCAGACGCTCAACCAACTGAGCCACCCAGGTGCCCCGAGAGGCCATTCTTTAGGGAACGAAGGAGCCCAGAGAGGTTTCTGGGATCTCACAGCAGCTCTGGGCTCCTTATTCCTGCCCGTGTCTTGGCCAGAGTTAATGAAAAGGTAAAACAGAAATCCAGGGCCCTTTGCTTCACTGAGGCTTTGATTCCTCACCCAGCTGAGCCTTCATGCTCTTTCCTCTGGTGTTTTGAATTTTCTGAGTGTCTGGTCAGCGGGGCCACGGGCAGATCCCAGGACCCTGAGCTTCTTTACAGGTCGACTTCATCTGTGGCGTCTTTATCTCGGGCAAGACATTGACCCCGTGCTTTGAGGTTTCCTCTAACTGACAGTGAATAGACCCGTCTTCCTCCACCTTATGCAGAATGATGTTGAGTGCTCTGCTCCTTAAACTGATTCGAAGAGAGGGAGGCAGGGAGAGAAGGAGAATCTGATCCAATTGGACACAACATGTTGGCAGACTCCTGTTCATCCTGTAGAACCCTACTAAAAGTATTGCCCCCTCCGAGAAGCCTGATTGCCCCAGAGTTGCTCATACCGACTGCTCACACTGGTGCTTTGCCGCGCACGCATTTTCACAGGGGTCGGCCCTCCCCAACCGCGTCTAGACCGTTGGGCTGGGAACTCCAAGCGGTGGGACCGAGGTCTCCATCTTTGTCTGCCCCACGCCCGGTGCTGCCCTTGGCCCAGAACGGGCCGTGACCACAGTCTGCTGAATTTGCCCCCTTTTGCATTAACCGGGATGAGAAACACCACTTTGCGGGGTGGGGGGGCGCTGGGGGGCTCAGTCTGTTAAGTGTCTGACTTCAGCTCAGGTCACCATCTCACGGTTCGGGAATTTGAGCCCCGTGTCAGGGTCTGTGCTGACAGTGTGGAGCCTGCTTGGGATTCTCTCTCCCCCTCTCTCTGCTCCATCCATGCTCTTTCTCTCACTGTCTCAAAATAAATAATAAAAAGAAATAAATAAACTTAAAAAATTAAAGTACAAACTCCACTTGGTTCTCGATGTCTCTAGAAAACCACACTTTAGGGGGGGTGTTGAGAGGGAAGTGGGCCACCAGTGAGGGGGTGGTAGAGGACTCCGTGTCCCCCTGCAGACGTGCTGTGGCCGGGCGCCCCCCTTGGTATGGCCACAGGTGTGGGACTTCCTGCCACCCTCCCTTTCTCCTCTGTCCCAAGTCTTTCCCCGGGGCCCCCGCAGCTGACAGGACCTCGTGTCCCCAGACGGCCGCCTTAACTACCCTTTTGTGGCTGTGGGCTCTTGCTGAGTCGTCCAGAACGTGCTGGTGCAGGGATTTGCCCGAGTTCCTGGAGGGACCATGGGCTTGTGGGCGTGGCCAGTGTGGAGGGCGTGGCCAATGGGGGCGTGGCCAACGGGGGCGGGCGTGACAGTTTCGTTTTCTCTTTCAATAGGGCCCTGGTCCTGTGGGGAAGCAGGGTGAGCATCGGGAGACTGCCAGGGGCTGGGGCAGAGGAGGGGTGCATGTTGGGCGACAGTTATTAGTTTCTGGGGCAGCCGTGATGCGGTGCCCCGTCTGGTCCCTCACACCTGCCAGGCTTCCTCCTAGTCCGGAGGAGGGAAGTCTGGGACCTCGGTGTGGGCGGAGGTCTCCTTTGTGGTGCGCAGACGGCTGTCTTGTCCCGTGTCCTCACGTGGTCACCCCTGGGGGGTGTCTATCCTGATGCCCCCTTCCTCTGGGACCCCGGTCAGACTGGATGGGGACCCACCCATGGGACCTCACTTACCATAATCACCACGTTGAAGGCTGCCCCATCCCCATGCAGTCGTATTCTGGGGTGCTGAGGGCTACGGCTCCCACACGTGAGTTTAGAGGGACACGCTGGGTGGTCGGTCACCTGCTGGGTGCACGTGCAGTGGGGAGCCCCTGGCTCGGGGCAGCCCAGAAGCAGCTCAGGTTCCCTACCACGTGCTGTGCCTGGGGCCCGGGGCTGGCCCTCTCCCTCCTCTCGTCCTTAGGGTGGGGCGCCAGTCCCTCCCCCACGGGGCTGTCACCAGAGCCCCAGACATTGGAAGCACAGCCCTGCTTGGTGTGAGGCGTCACAGCCGCCGCCAGGACGAGGAGGGTCCCGCGGCCCCTGCTCACGGCAGGCAGCCGGTGCCTCTCGGGGACCCTGCTGGTCTGGACGGGGCTGGCATGACCCGGGCCTGCAGGCCAGGCTGCCCGCCCCTGAGTGGGCTCCCAGGTGAGGCCCGCCCCTCGTGGCGGCCTTGTCGTCGTCAGAGCTCCTCAGGCCCTGCGGCCCCCATGCTTATGTCCCTTCTGACTTCTTCCAGACCCATGCTGGGTCCACCTGTGGGACACCCCTCCTGCTTCCGGGGCATCAGGGGTGCTTGGTCCTGCTCAGACCCTCTGCTCCCGGGACGGCCCTGCTTTCCTCCTGCACCGTGTTCCCTCCCCAGAATGTGCTCTGGTCCCCCTTATTCTCACCTAGCAAACTCCTTCCCATCCCGCAGTGACAGCCCCCCCAAACCTGGACGTCGACTGATGTCAGCACCCCTCACCCCGCGTCTCAGAGCCAGCATGACCTTGAGGCATCCACCCTCTTACCCAAGTGGCCCTAGAGCCTTTCTAGAAAGAGAGCCGCCATCTTGTTAGACTTGGCCTTCCTGGGTACCTGGTGGCTCTGTCGGTTGAGCATCTGTCTGACTCTGGATTTCAGCTCAGGTCATGGCCCCAGGGTTGTGGGATCCAGCCGCATGTCGGGCTCTGCGCTGAGCTGAGCCTGTTTGGGATTCTCTCCTTCTCTTTCCCTCTGCTCCTCTCCCCTGTTCTCTCTCTCTTTCTAAAAGAAGAAAAGAAAAAAGAATTGGCCTTTCTTCCCAGAGAAGGTCCCTGGTAACAGAGGTCACCACCCCCCAGCATTGGTGTCTGCAAGTTCCTTTTCTGATAACTTGCCCAGAGTCCCTCCTGTCAGAATCCAAACCAAGCCCACTTGGCTCATCTTCAGGGCACAGAGGACAGCTGCTGGTCACTCAAGGGCTGAGCAGTGTACTAAGAGCTTCTGCCAAGGCTATGAGCGTTAAATTTACATGATGTTCTCATGGCCAAGTGTGTGACAGCTTAGGGCAGGGCAGGGTCATCATGCTCATGGAGGAAGGAAATAGTCACCTGCTTTCTTCATCTGTCCCTCTGTCCACCAGCTACCCAGCCTCCCTCCCTCCCTCCATCTATGCAACATCCATCCATCATCCATCCATCTGTCCATCCATTCATCCACCCATCCATCCATTTATCCACCCATCCATCAGCTCATCCATCTATCCATCCATCCATCCATCTACCCATCCATCCATCCATCCATCCATCCATCCATTCATCCATCCATCCACCATTCATCTATCCATCCATTTATCCACCCATCCATCATTCATCTATCCATCCATTTATCCACCCATCCATCAACTCATCCATCCATCAACTCATCCATCCATCCATCCAACCATCCATCCATCCATTTATCCATCTATTTGTCCACTTATCCATCCATCCATCCATCCATCCATCCATCCTCTATCCAAAATCCACCCATCTGTTCTTTCATCCATCCATTTGTCCATCCAGCCAGCCAGCCAGCCAGCCAGCCAGCCAGCCAGCCATCATCCATCCATCCTCTATCTAAAATCCATCCATCCATCCATCCATCCATCCTCTCTCCATCCATCCATCTTTTCTCCTGTTTCTCCATCTGTTCTCATGCTCCTTCATTCACCCATCCACCCACTCCTCTGCTCACTCACCCAGGAAACATTTACGGAGCCCCCATACTGTATCGTGCACTGGGGGGAGTGAGGTGACCAGGACAGCCTGACAAAGGAGAAAGGCCCAGAGTGACAATGCAGATAGCGAATCATCCTGCAGAAGTGGCCTGCCAGCATCTGGCAGGGACCCTGAAGAGGGAGGGCTTCATTCCTTCTAGTGGGTGAGGATCTGAAGGCTTCATAGTGGAGGCGGCCTTTCCACCTTTAGAGTGAGCATGACTCACTCTATAGGGTGGTCAGCAGAGAGGGTGCTGCAGGTGGAGGGCACGGCGTGGGCAACGGTGCACTGGGGATCGGGGGACCGGGGGCGACAGAATGTGGGCGTGCAGGGCCCTTCGGGACGGCGCATGATGCAGGTGTGGGCTGGACGGTGGGCAGCCGGGACGTGGGGGTCTAGTTTTATGCAGCCCCACCGTTCCCATGGGGTCTGCGTCAGCCAGCACTGTTAGGGATGCGGGTGCTTGGCCCTTCCACACCCGCCCCTGACGTCCCCAAACGTTAAGTTTGGGAAGCGGTGCTTCGGGCGGCCTTTGGAGAGGGAGGCGGGAGGACTCACCGTGCCGCCTGGCCCTGGAGCACGGCGTGGAGAGGGGTGTCACACGGAGGCTGCTGAGGGCGGAGCCAGCGCGCTGCCCCTTCCCAGGTTTGCCCCCGCGGGTGTCGCCCGGGCCCCAGAGCACCAGTCAGCGAGCCGGGTGCGGTGTGTCACTCCCCACGGCCGCCCCGGATGGCGGATTTATTCTTTTCATCATCTCTACGGCCCCCCAGGGCTCTGGGCCCGAGCTCTTAATTTGCTTCCCTGCCAAGCCTCGTGGTCCGTGACCTTTAGACTCCCGCTCAGCTCCGACATTTCAATCTGAGCCCTCGGCGGCCGGGCTTTGCCTGATGCGGGGGGGACCCTGCCCACGCCAGCTGCTGCCATTTTTGTGGGAGGCCCCATGCTGTGCAGAGGCCGGGCCCTTCCTTCCTCCTGCTGGGGGGCCGCTGCGGGTCCCCCATCTGTGGGCAGCGACTCGTCTCAATCCCACTTAATGGAGGATTGTCAGCACTGGGGCGGGGGGGGGTGCTGGGCATCTGGGGCAGGGCTGGGCAAGGCTGTCAGCAGCCCCTGGGTGGGGTGGGTCCCACGGGGGTGGGGGGGCAGCGAGGGGGAGGGGACACGGCTGTGTGGCCGGGTGGGGCAGAGTGCTGGGCTCACTGACGGTAAGCGCCCTGGGAGATCAGTTCATCCGCACGACGACCTGGGAGATCACACGGTCGCTGTGGTCAGCTGTGTGCTCCTGGGGAAACTGAGGTCCTGGGAGGGAAGATCAGGCCCCAGGCCCCACAGCGGGAGGGCAGCAGGGCTGGGACTCGAACGCAGGCATCTGGTGTCAGACTTGTACTTACTGGCCGCCCCCTGGTGGGGTCCCAGCCCTGGAAGGTGAGGGGAGCCCCCTACCCCAGCACCCGAGGGAGGCGATGCACCCCAGGCATCAGCAACGGCGTGGCGAAGGTCTGGAATGTGCTGGAGCGGGGAGAGGTCGGCCCCGAGGGCTGGAGGGATGGGCCCAGGGAAGACTCCGGAGCTGTGAACGCAGGTGGTGCGGATGGGGGTCCCTCACGGGGAAGATTAGAGACGTGCTTGGGTTGCCAGGCCCCAGCGGGCTCAGCTTCCGCAGAGGGTGGTGATGAGCCCTCAGGTGGCCCCCAGGCCATCGGGTCCATTCTGGCTGCTCGAGGGGCTGCTGTGAGGCGCAGGGAGAGACGGTGCCCCTTGGGGTCTGGCTGGGCCGTGTTCGTGAGTGTTCTGTGGGGCGAGACCCTTGGATTTGCTGCCAAGGTGACAGCTGCCTCCAGTCCGGGTCCCAAGGGCGGCTCCTCATGGCAGGAGGGCCCTGTGCCGTCGTGTGGCCGTGGGAGCCCCTGGGAAGCGTCCCCTGTGAGTACGGCCAGGCCCTGAAAGAGTGTGCCCGCAATCCCAGGGTTCTCCGGGCGTTCTGGTGTGCGGGCACTGTCCCAGGTGCTCCCGCGGGAAAGCAGGGGACAAAGCGGGTGGGATCCCTTCTCCCCGACTTCCTCGTGGAGGAGAGGTTCGCTGCACACACACAGATGAGCAAACATGCCTGCGCACGTTCAGACACATTCACCTGCGGGACGGTGTGCGGTGGAGACAGTGATGGGGGGATGGTGGAGGAGGAAGTGTCTGGCGTTTTAGGGCAGTGGCCGGAGGACAGAGGTGACTTTTGAGAAGTTCTGTGAAGGAATCAAAGGACCAAGCCACATGGGCATCTGGGGCGGAGCAGCCCAGGCCGAGGCAGGAGGGTGGCCGTCCGTGTGAGGCCCCGCAGAGTCTGTGGGCAGGAGAAGAGGCCGTGGGGAGGAGGCGTGGGCGGGCGGGGCATGGAGCCCGTGTCCTCTGCGGTCACCGAAGCTTTGTTTCACGGGGGCTCACATTTCCCTGGAGAGGCAGAGGTGCTGTCTAGACGGAGGCCCTGCGCCTGGGGAGGCGGGCCGCGCTCCGCTCGCCTTCCCGGCCACGCCGGCCTCCGCGGCTGTCCCCGTGGTCGGGTGGCTATTTTTAGTCCGTGGTGCAGGCGTGGGAGGAGTTGGGGCCCCGAGTCTGGCCGAGAACGGAAACAGAATGTGAAGTTTCTGACAAGCGGCAGGTTATGTGGGCAGTTTTCATTTTCTCCGGTAGGAAATCCAGCGTTAACAAAATTGATTGCAGTAAAAATAGATGGCCTTTTCTGAGTGCCCGTGAGCGCTTGTCATCCAGAGGGACTCCTGCTTAAAACAGCTTTTTAATTTTTTTTTAACCATTTATTTATTGGGAAATAGAGACAGAGCACGAGCAGGGGAGGGGCAGAGAGAGAGGGAGACACAGAATCTGAAGCAGCTCCAGGCTCTGAGCTGTCAGCACAGAGCCCGACGCGGGGCTCGAACCCACGAACTGCGAGATCATGACCTGAGCGGAAGTTGGACGCTTAACCAACTGAGCCCCCCAGGTGCCCCTTATCCGGTTATTTGAGGAAGTCCGCATCCTTCCGCTGGCTTCAGCCATGTGTACAGAATTCTTCTTTGGAAGGGCACGCCTCTTTTTTTTTTTTTCTTAATGTTTTAAAAGTTTATTTATTTGTGGGACGCTGTCAGTGCAGAGTCCCACACTGGTCTTGAACTCACGAACTGTGAGATCATGGCCTGAGCTGACACTTAGAGTCGGACACTCACCCGACAGAGCCGTCCTGGGGGGGGCACCTCTTGACTCTCAGGCGTCAGCAGCTCCCCCGGGCGTCCTCAGAGGGGTCCCCACCCCTGTCTCCACAGGGCTGCAGCATGGCCGCCGCTGGTGTGAACCCCGCGTCTGACTCTGGCATTTGATAATTCTCTCTTCTCACGGATTCACTGATTTACTCAGCGATTCTCTTGAGCACCTGCTGTATACCATGCGTGGTGCTCGGTGCTTTGAGGACGACAGTCACGGCTCCGCGTCCCGGAGAGCCCGGTCCTGTGTCTTGTTCTCTCCGAGCCTCTGTTGTCCCATCTGTAAAGTGGGAGTGCGGCTGCCCGGCTTGGGGTGCCGCAAGAGTTGGCATCAGATCCCGCGTAGGAAAGCGCTGGGTCCCGGGAGGGGCTGGCGCCCTCCTCTGCCTTTATGTGCGACCTTGAGGACGTTTCCTAGAGCTGCGTTTCGCTCAGGCTGGCGCCACGGTCCATCTGAAATGTGTTTTTTTTTCTTGGTCTCTTTTACTTCTAAATCAGAGAATGAACAAGTGAAAGAACAGGGTGCCGGAACGTTCAGAAGTTTTGAAGGTCCTAATGGGTCGTGGGCCGAGGGTGTTGTTGAATGTCATCCGAGACGTGCCCTGCATCTGCTCTCAGGACCGAGCGCCTGCGGATGTGTGGGAGAGAGGGCTTGCGGGAACTGGTGGCGGGAGGGGGGGGGCATGCTTGCAGAGGGAGTGAACGGACTGTAATATGACTTTCAATGAGCCAGATGCGCTCAGAAGAATAAACAGCGATTTTATCCATTGTGGAAGCTGGTGCTTGAGGAGAAATCCAGGTTTAATTAGAAGAGGCTGTGGCGGTGGAAGGGGGGCTTTGCCCGGGGCCCCCTGGGGGCCACGGAGGCTCAGGTGTTGGCAGCGCTCTTCTTTGCTGCGGAGAAGAGCACATCCAGACTGAGTCCATCTTCTTTAAAGGTGTGGGTCTCTAGACCCGCCGGGGGGCTCAGTTGGGTAAGCGTCCGACTTCAGCTCAGGTCATGATTTCATATTTTGTGGGTTCGAGCCCTGCGTCAGGCTGTGTGCTGACAGCTCCGAGCCTGGAGCCTGCTTCGGATTCTGTATCTCCCTCTCTCTCTGCCCCTCCCCTGCTTGACTCTGTCTCTCACTCAAAAATGAATAAACATTTAAAAAATTGTGGGTCTTCGGCCCAAGCTGCTGTCAGAGTCCTCAGGCCCTTGGGAGCGAGGGACCTGCAGGGGGGTAGGCGTGAGTGCATGCACACACGCGGGGTGGGGGTGGCGGAAGCCGGGCCCGGAACAGTCTGGGAGGAGGGTGCGTTGTTGTAGTGCTTGTGTGAAGGAGCGTGTGATCACGAGTGTGAGCCTGCTGTCCGGGTGGGGGGGGTCTGCGAGTTCAGCTCCTCCCCCGCTGCAGACCAGCTCGGTGCTCTCCTGTCCCCTGGCCCCAGGGCACAGCCTCCCTGGGTGGCAGCTGAGTCCCCCAGGTCCGTGCTGGACGTGTGACCGCGTTTCCTTCTCCGCCCGCACAGGCTGTCCCTGCAAACTGCACACCCGGGCCCTGCACGCCGTCACATCCGTGGTGGGCTCGCCGGGAGCCGGACGTGATTCCGTTCCTTCCGCTGCAGTTTCTTCCTGTCCCCTCTCCACTTTGGTGGCCCTTTCTCTTGCTTCCCGGAGAGTCTCTGGTCCTCATGTCCCTCCTTCCCTCCCTCCCACTCTGACCTCTGCTGTCCGGGGGGCATTTCTTTGTGCTGAACCTACCGTGGTCAGTTAAGGAGGCTCCGCTCTTGCCCACCTCAGGGCCCTGGCACGGGCACCTGGTAGTTCAGGGCATGAGGGTGTGGCCACCAGGTGCCCCGGCCTCCTTTCCACCAAGGGAGCTCCCTCGACACGCCTGATTGGGAGCCAGAGGCCCCCAGTAACTGGCACAATGTAGCACTTCTCTCTCTGTCTCTCTCCTGATCGTTTTCCTGGACGGCTGTGGTTTTTCATCTTGAATCTTCCTGACCTCTGTGCCCTTCTCCAAACGCGAAGCAGGGTCTGTCCCCCTGTGGGATGTCCTCAGTGACTCTCTTGGTCACTGCTTCTGACTCTGGGCATGGGATCTGGTCAAGGGACTTAAAGGGGACGGAGGTGGCTGTAAGTGGCCGTCCAGGAGCTAGCTCGGCCTGACCTGTGGGCGAGGCCTGAACCCGGTAGTGGGCTGAGGCCCTGCCCGCCTCCTCCTGCCTGTGAAGTGGAAAGCGGAGGTTCTGGATGAGAAATCCTCAAAAGACCGCTCTGCCCTTTCGGATGTTAGCAAAGGGAATAAAAAAGAGAAGAAGCAACTCTTTGATTTCTTTGTCTTTGAAGGTAAAAGCCTAAGAATTTGTCAAAGAGGGTTAACGGCCCGATGCTGCCTTAATCCGCCTTGTGGGGCTGCTTTGGGACGAAGGACGCTGGTTCTCGGGTCGCTGGGCCCCAGGGCCGCCATATTGGTTGCCTCACCCGTGGGCAGGATGGGCGTTGAGGAAGGGGCCTGGGCTCCAGGCTGTGGGAGTGGGTTCTGATTTCAGCGCCAGCCCCTCCAGCGTGTGGGGACTGGACAGGTGGGCTGTGATGGGGTCCCAGTGCCACAGGGTTGTCGCCAGCACGGCAGGAGGGAGCGTCACGGTGAGCTCGAGGTCAAGCCAAGAGCAAGGCACTGGGTGTGCGGACTGGGTGCATTCAGGTAACTCCGTGCATCGTCGTCCTTGGCGGGACGGGTGGCCTCTGTGTCCCTGTACCCGGGCCCTGGCCCCCCAGCTCCGGGGCCCCCGGTGGCCGCCCTGACGTTTGAGCTGCTCTGGAGGAACCGTTCCTTCGAGTCGGGTTTTCCTTCCGCAGAAACGTCTCACCAGCGCCTTGCCGCGAGGAGCCCTTGCTGGGGACTCGTAATTTGTTTGATGCCTAACGTGGCTCCATCCGGGGTGTCAGCTCGAATGAGAGATATACTCTAATTTGCTGGGGAGCACAGAGGCTGGAGGGATGGTAATTAGAAGCGATTATCTGCTCCTGATTCTGCCAAATCACTGCTCCCTCCCTGCTTCCCGAGGGCAGAGCGGAGCAGAGGTCGGAAGCGCGGAGCCCTGCCCCCGCTCGGTCCTGCTGCTTTCCCGGGGCTGGACCCCGCTGCTCCTGGAGGCTCTGCCCTTCGCAGCCCTGAGTGCCCTCGGAACCCTGAAGCCATGAGGGGTATAGACTTCTCATGCCGAGGCCGAGAGAATGACCGGGGCGGTGACCTCATGAAGCCCTGCGCTCGGGGGTGCTGTCTGGGGGGCGCCTCTGCTCCGTCCGAGCAGCAGGACTCGGGTGGGGCTGCCCGGTGAGACCCAGGACCCCCTGTTAAACGTTGATCTCAAATAAGCACCAGATGATTTTTTTAACCTAAGTACGGCCCAGGCAACGTTTGGGATATACTTATATAAAAACTGCTTGCTGTGTATTTGGCCCCCGGGGTGGCCCCCCAGACGCCTCGTGCCCCGCCCTGCTGGTCTGCGTGGTCTGATCCGGTTTGCCAGAGACTCTGAAGGTCACAGCCCTCCGAGTGACTTCCTAGTCCTTCCCCACTGTCTGTGGGTTTGCACCTGTCTGAATACTCCGGAGGGCCCCGCCCGAGGGGCTGTGAGGGGTGGGGGGGCGGGCGGAGGGGGTGTGCGGGCCACCTCGGTGACGCTCACGCTTGGCTGTTTGGGCCTCCGGTTGGCAGAAGCCAGGTGTCTTCTCCGTGCCAGGCGGCGGGCACGCAAGCTGTGGGCACGTGCAGCTGACGGCAATGGCGCGAGGGAGGGGCCGCCACCGGGGCTGACGAGGAGGGTACCTACTGGGGACGCGCCTCTCGGTGGCCACATCACCGGGAGGCTTCAGCCTCCCAGACCTGCCCGGCTGCCATATTGGTTCACCCACCCTCTGTGGGAGCCAGAGTCAGGCTTGTCCTCGTGGAAATGGCTGATGGGGGTGCGTGGGCGCCCTGCTCTGGGACCTTGGGGGCCCCGTGGCCCCTTCGGAATCAACCCCTGGATCTCCAGCTCCTCGTGCGTCGTCCAGACCCGCCGGCCCCGTTCCTCTCCGCCTGGGCCTCCCCGTCCTCTGTTCCCTCTCTCCGGGGTGAATTTCCGCCTCCACCCTGGTTTCCAGAGCCGACTCGTGCTCCAAGACCCGGTGCTGGTGTCTGCGCTTGTGAAAGGCTTCCCCACCCCCGCCACCCGCCCAGACACCATGCCCCCCCTCACCTCACTCCCCCCCGCCCAGACACCATGCCCCCCCTCACCCCCCACCCGCCC
>PISW01011915.1:0-35111 GCA_004023785.1 Mungos mungo
GGCTTTCCTGTCATACAGTTTCCAGAGGAATCAGGACAAACCCTCGATTCCTTGCTCTATTTGTTTGGCTTTTGCATTGTGGGGGTAGGGAGAAATGACCTACTCTTTTTTGAAGTTTGAATATTCAAGAAAAAAAATTTGATCCCATACTTTTATGAAAACAAAAAAGTAAAGATTTATTATTCTGGAGGAGCCAAGATGGCGGAGAGAAAGGGAGCTCTGTAAACTTCGTCTGTCCCATCTATCAAACTGAGAAGGACATTACTCTCATCTGCAAGAGTGGAAGGAGAAAATACAGACTCCAGAAAGAAGACAACCTCAAAGATGCCTGAGTGAGTGAGTGTGAACTGGGGAGATTGAAAAATGGGCCAGCCCAAGAGGGGCAGGGGAGGTGGGAGCCCCAGCCCAACATGAGGAAAGTGCGCAGAGCCTCTGAGAGACAAAGGGAAGAGAAAGAAACTGAACACGCTCATAGTACTGCCTCTAGAGAAGAGATAAAGAATGTTTAACCCGGCATGAACAGAAAAACTCTCACTCCATATATAACCACTGGGCAGCAAGAATCCTGAACCTGGGTGGCACAAGGGAAAAAACACCCCCACCCCTGCGTGATCCTTGCAGGGAGTTGGAGGTGGCAGTGGCAGCAGCTCCCAGGGTGAGCACTTCAGCCTCAGCTGTGGGAGTGGGAGCACACACCTCATTTCCACAGTGCATCTTGCCTCCAGCATTGGCCACTCGAATCCCCAATTGTAGGTGCCAACAGGGAAAATATAGCTCCCACCCCTACATGATCCTGGCAGGGAGTTGGCAGTGGAGGGAGCGGGGGCGTGCACTTCAGCTGCGACTGGGGGACTGAGTACCTCATTTCCAGCAGCACCTGGCACCTCCGGCAGCAGCAGCGTGAATCCCGGCGGGCGCCAAGAGAAACTGTTCCCTCTCCCTATGCAATCGTGACCCCGGCTGGGAGTTGGTGGCAGTCTGTGGGGGTGCACACTTTGCCTCCTACAGCACAGCTCGGGCAACAGCAGCGCAAATCCCTGCCAAAGCCTAGAGAAACTGCTCCCTCCCACTACACATCCTGGCTGGGAGTTGGCGGCTGTGGCGGGGGCTCACACTTGGGCTGCAGCTGCAGGAGCACACACATCGCTTCTGGCAGCGCAGTACGAATCCCTGCTGGCGCCAAGAGAAATTGCTCCCTTCCCCTACAGATCCCGGCTAAGAAGCCAGCTGCCAAAGTGAGTACATCTCATCTGTGGTAGCATAAAAGTGCAAGGACTAGGATTTTGAAGTGAGCTGGGCCTGGAAAAGACAGCTTGGCTCAGCTGTGGTAAAAGGAGATCCGACTCATAAGAGTGGCCTGCAGCACTTAGTTCCAGCAGAGCTTGGGGCGCCGCCATTCTACTCTCTGCAACCACCATGGTAGGGCCTCCAAGAGCAGCCCCTGAGACCTACTACACCAAACCATGCCTATCCGTGAGGGCGAGCTGCTGCTTTTTTTGTACTTATTTTTTATTATTACCTTTTATACTTAAAAAATTTTTTTTTAAATTTTTACTTTTTATTTTCCTTTTTTCTTTCCCTTCTTTTTTTTTCTCTCTTACCATCCAGATATATTCTCCCTTATCTCATCCTTATCTCTCCCCTCAACTGGTTATACACTTTTAGACTGCCCATTGTCCTTTGCGTCTCTGCCCCCCTTTATATTTTTCTTCTCTTCATTTCTTCTCTTTCCTCTCCCTTTTCTTTTCTTCCTTTCCCCCTTTTAATTTGGTTGTTTGCTTGATTTGTCTGTGTGTTTGCCTACTTCTTTCCATGTGTGTTTGTCTGTCTGGTTTCCTTCACAGGGCTACCCCAAGAAACAAGCCAAAGTATGCATGATGGTTAGTCCCAAATACAGCTGAGTAGGAAAATAAAATAAAGGCACAATAAGAGAAACTGAGAGACATCACTAAAAGAACATTTCCTGAAATGGCAGCCTCTGGACAGTCAATAAGCCTCCTTTAACAGAACAATACTAACAGGTGCACAATGCACAATGAGCTTTTCAAAACTGACAAGACACAGAAAGCTAGCAAAAATGACAAAACGAAAGAACTCTACCCTGAAGAAACTCCAGGAAGAAGTCACAGCCACAGAACTGCTCAAAACAAATCTAAACAACATAACTGAACAAGAATTCAGAATGACTATCATAAAATTAATCACTGTGCTTGAAAAAAGCATAGAAGCTATTAGAGAAGATATTGATACAAAGACTAGGAACCTTGAAAATAGCTGCAACAAGTTAAAAAAGGCTATAAATGAGGTGAATAATAAGATGGAGGCTGCCAATACACAGATTGAAGAAGCAGAAAGGAGAATAGGTAAATTAGAAGATACAGTTTAGCAAAAGAAGAAGCTGAGAAAAAGAGAGAGAAATTGATACAGGACCATGAAAGGAGAATCAGAGACCTGAGTGATACAATCAAACAGAACAATATCCATATCATAGGAGTTCCTGAAGAGGAAGAAAGAGAAAAAGGTCCTGAAGGGGTGCTGGACCAAATTATACATGAAAATTTCCCCAATCGAGGGAAAGAGAAAAACATTGAAATTCAAGAGACATACCGAACTCCCCTAAAACATAACATAAACCGACCTTCAGCATGACATATCATAGTGAAACTGGCAAAATATAAAGATAAAGAGAGAATTCTGAAAGCAGCTAGGGATAAGGCCTTAACATACAAAGGAAACCTATCAGAATGGTTACAGACCTATCTACTGAAACTTGGCAGGCCAGAAAGGAATGGCAGGAAATCTTCAATGTGATGAACAGAAAAAACATGCAGCCAAGAATTCTTTATCCAGTGAGCGTGTCATTCAAAATAGAAGGAGAAATAAAGGTTTTCCCAAATAAACAAAAGTTGAGAGAATTCATCACCACCAAAGCAGCCCTACAAGAAATCCTAAAAGGGACTCTACGAGGGAAATGAAGCAAGGAATATAAGGTATCAGAGACATCACTACAAACATGCACTCTACAAGGAACACAATGGATCTAAACCCACATTTTTCATTAATAACACTGAATGTAAATGGACTGAATGCTCCAGTCAAACAACACAGGGTAGCAGAATGGATCAAAAACCAAAACCCATCTATTTGCTGTCTACAAGAGACTCACCTTAGACCTGAAGACACCTCCAGATTGAAAGTAAGGGGATGAAGAAATATCTACCATGCGACTGGACCCCAAAAGAAAGCCGGAGTAGCCACACTCATATTGGACAAACTGGACTTTAAAGTAAAGGCAGTAACAAAAGATGAAGAAGGACCCTGTAGTTATATAATAACTACAGGGTCTCTCCATAAGGAATAGCTAACAATTATAAATATGCACCAAATTCGGGAACACCCAAATACATAAAACAATCACAGACAGAAACAATCTTATTGATAAGAATGTGTTAATTGCAGGACACTTTAATACTCCACTGACAGCAATGGATAGATCAACCAGAAAGAAAAATCACTAAAGAAACAATGGACCTGAATGACACATTGGAACAGATGGAATTGATAGATATATTTAGAACTCTGCATCCTGAAGTTCAGAAATTCATCTTCTTCTTGAGTGCAAATGGCACATTCTCCAAGATAGATCACATACTGGGGAACAAAGCAACCCTCCATAAATATAAATGCATTGAGATCATATCCTACACACTTTCAGATCACAATGCTTTGAAACTTGAAATTAACCACAGGAAAAAGTCTAGAAACCCTCCAAAAATGTGGAGGTTAAAAACCACCCTACTAAAAAATGATTGGGCTAATCAGACAATTAGAGAAGAAATTAAAAAATATATGAAAACAAATGAAAATGAAAATACAGCAATCCAAAATCTCTGGGACGCAGCAAAGGCAGTCCTAAGAGGGAAGTATATTGCAATCCAGGCCTATTTCAACAAACTAGAAAAAGCACAAATTCAAAATTTAACAGAGTACCTACTGGAACTAGAAGGGGTGCAAGAGCACCCCAAACCCAGCAGAAGAAAAGAAATAATAAAGATCAGGGCAGAAATAAACAATATAGAATCCAAAAAAACAGTCGAGCAGATCAGTGAAACCAAGAGTTGGTTCTTTGAAAAAATAAACAAAACTGATAAACCTCTAGCCAGGCTCCACAGAAAGAAAAGAGAGAGCACCTAGATAGACAAAATCATGAATGAAAATGGATCTATTACAACCAATCCCTTAGAATACAAGCAATAATTAGAGGTTACTATGAAAAATTATATGCCAACAAACTGGACAACCTAGACGAAATGGACAAATTCCTAAATGCACATGCACTACCAAAATTCAAACGGAAAGAGATAGAAAGCATGAATAGACCAATAACCAGTGTAGAAATCAAATCTGTTATCAAAAATCTCCCAACGAATAAGAGCCCAGGGCCAGACGGCTTCCCAGGGGAATTCTACCAGACATTTAAAACAGAACTCATACTCATTCTTCTCAAACTATTCCAAAAAATAGAAATAGAAGGAAAACTTCCAAACTCATTCTACGAAGCCAGCATCACCTTGATACCCAAACCAGACAGAGACCCAGCAAAAAAAGAGAACTACAGACCAATATCCTTAATGAATACAGATGCAAAAATACTCGACAAGATACTAGCAAATCGAATTCGACAGCACATAAAAAGAATTATCCATCATGATCAAGTTGGATTCATTCCTGGGTTACAGGGCTGGTTCAGTATTCACAAATCCATCAATGTGATACATCACTTTAACAGAAGAAAAGATAAAAACCATATGATCCTGTCGATAGATGCAGAAAAAGCATTTGACAAAATACAGCACCCTTTCTTAATAAAAACCCTTGAGAAAGTCGGAATAGAAGGAATTTACCTAAACATTATAAAAGCAGTCAATGAAAAGCCCACAGCTAATATCATCCTCAATGGGGAAAAACTGAGAGCTTTCCCCCTGAGATTAGGAACACGACAGGGGTGTCCACTCTCACCACTGCTGTTTAACATAGTGCTGGAAGTCCTAGCATCAGCAATCATACAACAAAAGGAAATAAAAGGCATCAGAATTGGCAAGGAAGAAGTCAAACTTTCTCTTTTCGCTGATGACATGATACTCTACATGGAAAACCCAGCAGACTCCACCAGAAGCCTTCTAGAACTGGTCAATGAATTCAGTAAAGTTTCAGGGTACAAAATCAATGTACAGAAATCGGTTGCAGGGGAAAGAGAAATCAAGAAATTGACCCCATTCACAATTGCATGAAAAACCATAAAATACCTAGGAGTAAACCTAACCAAGGATGTAAAAGACCTATATGATGAAAACCATAGAAAACTCATCAAAGACATTGAAGAAGACACCAAGGAATGGAAAAACATTCCATGCTCATGGATCAGAAGAATAAACATTGTGAAAATGTCATTACTACCCAAAGCAATCTACACATTCAATGCAATTCCCATCAAAATTGCACCAGCATTCTTCTCAAAGCTATAACAAGCTCAAATTCGTATGGAACCACAAAAGACCCCGAATAGCCAACGTGATATTGAAGAAGAAAAGCAAAACGGGAGGCATCACAATCCCAGACTTTCGCCTCTACTACAAAGCTGTCATCATCAAGACAGTATGGTATTGGAACAAAAACAGACATATAGACCAATGGAATAGAATAGAGAACCCAAAACTGGGCCCACAAATGTACAGCCAATTAATTTTTGACAAAGCAGGAAAGAGTATCTGATGGAAAAAAGACTGCCTCTTTAGCAGATGGTGCTGGGAGAACTGGACAGCAACATGCAGAAGAATGAAACTAGACAACTTTCTTACACCATACACAAAAATTAACTCATAATGGCTGAGGGACCTGAATGTGAGACAGGAAACCATCAAAATCCTAGAGGAGAAAGTAGGAAAAAACCTCCTTGACCTCAACCACAGCAACTTCCTACCTGACATATCCCCAAAGGCAAGGGAAATGAAATCAAAACTGAACTCTTGGGACCTCATCAAGATAAAAAGCTTCTGCACTGCAAAGGAAACAATCAAGAAAACTAATAGGCAACTGACAGAATGGCAAAAGATAGTCGCAAATGACATATCAGATAAAGGGCTAGTATCCAAATCTACAAGGAACTCACCAAACTCCACACCTAAAAAACACATAACTCAGTGAAGAAATGGGCAGAAGACTTTAACAGACACTTCTCCAAAGAGGACATCCAGATGGCCTACAGGCATGTGAAATGATCACTCATCATCAGGGAAATACAAATCAAAACCACACTGAGATACCACCTCATGCCAGTCAGAGTGGCTAAAATGAACAAATCAGGAGACTATAGATGCTGGCGAGGGTGTGGAGAGACGGGCACCCTCCTACACTGTTGGTAGGAATATAAACTGGTGCAGCCACTCTGGAAAAGTGTGGAGGTTCCTCAAAAAATTATCAATAGAACTCCCCTATGACTCAGCAATAGCACTGCTAGGGATTTACCCAAGGGATATGGAAGTGCTGATGCATAGGAGCACATGCACCCCAATGTTCATAGCAGCACTGTCAACAATAGCCAAATCATGGAAAGAGCCTAAATGTCCATAACCTGATGAATGGATCAAGAAGATGTGGTATATGTGTGTGTATATATATATATATACACACACATACACACACACACACACACACACACACACGCACACAATGGAGTATTACCTGGCAATGAGCAAGAATGAAATCTGGCCATTTGTAGCAAAGCGGATGGACCTGAGGTGTCATGCTAAGCGAAATAAGTCAGGCGGAGACGGACAGATACCACATGTTTGCACTCATAGGTCTAACAGGAGAACAGGAGAAACCTAATGGAGGACCATGGGGAGGGGAAGGGGGAAAGAGAGTTGGAGAGAGAGAGGGATTCAAAACCTGAGAGACTATTGAATACTGAAAACAAACCAAGGGTTGAGGGGGAGGGTGAAGAGGTGGTGGTAATGGAGGAGGGCACTTGTGGGGAAGAGCACTGGGTGTTTTATGGAAACCAATTTGACAATAAACTATTAAAAAATATTTAATATTCTCATTTATTTTTAACTTTTTGCGGAAGTATATTTAAAGAATGTCACGACATAGACTGTAGATCAGTGGTTCTTCACAAACTGAACAGACCCTGTAACCAACAATCAGACCCAAAACCAAGGCAGTCCCACTACTCTAGAACAGCCCTTTCCAGTCACAGCCATCTCTGAGGATAATAACCACCTCCCCTTCCCAATATCCAACAACTAATTGTTTCTGTTGTGATACTTAGATGAGTGGGATCATACAGAGTAAGCTCTTTTATGTTGAGATTCTTTGCTCTGTCGTTATGTTTGCAGTAGTCATTGGATTGTTCATCCATTATTCTGATAGGATTCAGATTATTTCCAGTTGTCAGCTGTATTGTTGAGATCTTTTCAGTGCATGCCTTTTGGGGAATATAGATGTGCATTTTTTTGGGTATATATTGCCTTCATTTGTAAACATGACATTAGAACCAGATCGTTTCTTGGGAAAACTACTGAAATATGAAAATGCCTTCATTTTTAAACAGGGTATTAGAACCAGGTCATTTCTTGGGAAAACTACTGAAATATGTAAATTTCTCTTACTGAAAGAAAAATGAGTTGTTATACATATATATAGTAATAAATATCACTATAGCTCAGTCACAAAATTGTAGCTGCTGCTGTTGCCAACATCTCGCACGAGCCCAGAACAAATCTCAGAGTGCGTGGCACTGCCCAGGGCCGCATTCAATCAACCGCCTATGCTTGTCACAAAGAAAAACCGTAGACAGCTCAGCACTGGAGAGTAATTTTATCTTTTTCTTTTCGATACCCTCTCAAAGCTCTGTGGGCTCCCTCGGAGCAGTGCCAGTTTACAGGTCAGCAGTCACTGAAGCAGTTCTGCTTAGAAACCAGGAAATCTATTTTTAATTTACTTTTATGGGAATTTATCACCTGCTATGGGTTGAATCACTCCCCCTATCCCAAATTCATACATGGAAGTCTTAATCCCGAGTGCCTCAAAATGTGCCCTTATTTAGAAATAGGTCATTGCATGTATAATTAGTTAAAATGAAGTCATTAGGGTGGGACCTAATTCAGTATGACTGGTGTCCTTATAAAAAGGGCAAATCTTGGGACACCTGGATGGCTTACTTGGTTAAGCATCTTGATTTGGGCTCAAGTCATGATCTCACGGTTGGAGAGATTGAGCCCCATATTGGGTTCTGCGCTGACAGCATGGAGCCTACTTAGGACTCTCTCCCCCGCCCTCTTCTCGCAGTAATCCTATGATGGAGGTATGCTTATTATCCTAAGTACACATAATGGGACATAGGTGCTTATGGAGGCTGACTCCTTGACTCAAGATTACATAGCTGTCAGTCAGTCATTAAGTCCAGGTTCGAAGCCAAGTTAAGGATCATTAAACTTGGCAATGACCCAGTTTACCGCATTATAAAGGGTGATGTGTATGTAAGTTTGCTGTTGCAAACTACCCCACACGCCTCTCCTCCACACGCACATGCACCCACACACACACACTCTCTCTCTCTCTCTCAAAACAAACAAACAAACAAACAAACAAACAAACAAACAAGGTCATATCTGGATACAGACTTGCACACAGGGAGAAGGCCATGTGAGGAGGAAGGTAGAGATCAGGGTGATGTTTTTACAAGCCAAGGAATGCCAAAGGTTGACCACAAGTCACCAGAAGCTAGGAGAGAAACATAGAACAGACCCACCTCTCACATCTCTCAGACGAACCAACCATGGAAACACCTTGATCTCAGACTTCTGTCCTCCTGAACTGTAAGACAATAAATGTCTCTTATGTAAGCCTCCCAGTGTGGGGTAGTTTGCAACAGCAAACTTACATACACATCACCCTTTATAATGTGGTACCCTGGGTCATTGCCAAGTTTAATGATCCTTAACTTGGCTTCGAACCTGGACTTAATGACTGACTGACAGCTATATAATCTTGAGTCAAGGAGTCAGCCTCCATAAGCACCCATGTCCCATTATGTGTACTTAGGATAATAAGCATACCTCCATCATAGGATTACTGTGAGAATCAAGTAAAACCTGCATCTAAAGAAATTCTTAAAGTATCTCTAGTAATTTTTTAAAATAAACATTAACTTTTATCATTATATACTGAGTCACAGCCATAATAAATTCCAAGAAGCAGGACTCGTACAAGCCACATTCTCTGGAACACAGAAACTTGCACGAAATAAATAACTAAAAGCAAATTATCCTTCACAACAGGTATAAAAGGGAAATAAAACCTGATGTTACAGGACCATTTGAGGACAAGGCAATCCTGGCATCAAATCTTACGGATATAAACACAAAATAAAATAAAAATGGATAGCTTGAAATGTTTTTCAAGATAAAGGAAACATTTTCAAGATAAAATAAAGCAGGTGGCACAGGAAACTAGAAAAAGTCACAAAGTGATTCTAAGCAAGCAGGATGAAGAAACTGATAATGACAAAAGTGAAGAAAAATGTCATTCTGGTAACCAACGTTTATAAAGCATTTCTTATTCACCAGGTCCTGTGCCATCCTTTTCCCAGACTATCATGGAATTATCAGTACAATCATGAGGTAGGTACTATGATTATTCCCATTGTACAGGTAAGGACACTGAGGTTCTGAGAAGTGAGCTAACTTGCCCCAGGTCACAAACAGAGGCAGGAATTTGTCCCAGGAAGTGTGACCACAGACCCCAAGTTCTTTATCACTGTATACTACCCCGGTCTTTAGCCAAGATACAACTGGTCAGTCCCATTCTAGAGAATGCCTACCTTCTAGACTCTCATATACTGTTTCTACTGCATATCCTGTGCATTTGAATTTAGCGATTTCTTATAACCTACCCTCACGCCGCCCCTCCCCCAGCCCCATGCACATGTGCATGCACCTCCACCCAGGCTTGCTCGAGCCCTCTCCACCATTAGACACCAGTGACAAGGTTGAACATTCCTCATTCCTCGGGGGGACCTCGACCCGTTGATGAACAGCTGCGCCTCCTCCCATTCAGATATGGAAAGGGTCGCGGTGCCCAGCCGACCTGTGTCCGTCCCGCACGTGGCCGCTTCCCGTCTCTGCTGTTGGGAGTGCGTGTGTGGCCCCTGGAGCCCGCCTCTGCCTACACCTTGCTGCCAGTGCTCTTCACTGCTTCTCTCTGCCCTTCTAAAGGCTTCTGGAATTTGCCCTCAGGGCTTCCTTCACCCACAAATGATTTGAAGTCAAATTGAGAATGAATTTTTTTTTCTTCACTTAAAATCCACAAATAAGAACAAGTTCCAAGGACAGAAGAAAATTTTAGTATTGGTAAATCTCTGGTTTTTATCAGCTCGGTAGATATTATTCATTTAAATTCAAAAATTTAAATCTCCCTCTCATGTGATGCTCTCATAAAAACAAAGTGAAAGCAGTTGGCTGCAATATATCTCTATTTGGCTCTTGTATTTTTTCAGCTGTGACAAAATAAACCTTTTTTTTAAGGATCTTTATATAACATAAGAGATCAGTTGGCATATCCTAAGATAAACCCCACAAATGGAACAAGAGTACATTACGTTACAATTAGTTGTGTAAGCACTATTTTCGGAAGGCCCAGTGCCGATCTCAGCGTTGCACGTTCTGTATAATGGCACAGGACAGCTGGAACCCGGCACATTTCGAGACCGTAATGACCGCGATGCTGTACTTGACTCCCTTACTTGCTGAGTTGAAAACCGAGGCTAAGCGGAGTAGGAGTCCACCGGTTTATTCCACAAATTTATCCCGGTTAGAAAACAAATAAGAATCACAACAACATGGTGCTTTTAAAAAGAAATGAAACCGCTCTAGTTTTCACCCCTTTAGAATTTGACTCCCACTAAGGTAGGAAGGAAAAAAAAATAGGGATTTTCATTGGATTTTTATTGCCTTTCAAGGAAACGGTTTGGGGTAGGTTTCTATTCATGTTACCCTGTCCTAATTAGGGATCAACGGGCTTCAGTCTGGCTGTCTCTTCCCATTTCATATCCCTTCATAAGATGTTTTGGGTTCAGAGAAATTCAGAATGTACTTTGTCCTAAACACTCTTTCTTTTCATTTTGAAGTCACTGTAAACATTTACCTCGGCTTCAGATTCACTTGTACTTATCCCATCCAAACTTTTCACCGCCTAACCCTGCATGTACTAAAACAAAACCAAACACTCTTGCTTATAAAAGACACCGGACTCCAGTATCACTCGGCAGATTCTACCAGGCGCTTTCATCGTGGAGACCCAAAGTCATGTTTTGCCAACTAAAACTGGATTAAAACATCCACTGGGTTCTCATTCCAACTGAGCCTCCTTATCCCTTCTGAGCCTGGGTGTGGGGGTCGGGGGGCTGCTGGGCCCAGGCCTTCCCAACCTGCTTTCCTACCTGGGTCTTGGTAGTCATGATAATTCCATGATTGAAGGCCAATAGACTCAAAACTCATCATCTCCCTTCCTGAATCTGTTTTTTCTCCTGAGTTCCTTCTCAGGAAATGGTACCACCTTCTCCTGCTGTCCCAGCCAGAACCCAGAAGTCACCATTCGCCTCTTACCATGCCACCAAAGCCGGTACGTTCACCTGCTAGCATTGGAATTTGCTTTCCCTTTTGCTGCCGCAGTCTACGCAACATTGTTTCCTGTCCATGTTTGTGCAGTGACCTCCTAAAACTCGTCGGGCTGTCTCTAGACCTGTCTCTCCCCAGTCCCTTGCTCACTTAAAAACAATGATCTTCCTAAAGAGAAAGTTTGGTCACCTGAATCCCCTTCTCAAAACCATTCCATGGTCTCCCATCACTTTTGGAATGAATTATGAATTTCTGAGTAGATTTTACCAGCTGCTTCTTCACCTGCTCTTATCTTCCCGTTCATTATTCTTTGCCCCTCCCTGCCTGTCTCTCACAAAGTCAAGGGAATTGGCCTCAGTTCCTCAAGCGTGTGCTGATACTTCTTCCTTTTAGGCCTTCTAGCTGTTTAGCCTGATGATAACTCTGAAACGCTGATTGTTTTATCATGTACCTGGTACTGCTCTAAATACAGTCAGTTCCGCTGTGATGTGATATTTATCCTGCAAAAAATCACCATGCTGTGCAGAATCATGCAATCAAAATCCTCATGGAAAAAATGGAGTTGGGGGTGGACCACTCAAAATAAAACTCTGACACATTTTGAAAAGCTAGAAAAATGAATTAAAATGTTTACATATATTAGACAGTTAAGAAACACGTAAATACTATACATATTTTTGGCATTCCTCACGGATTCCCAACACAGAGCTACCAAAAACCCTGGAATTTCCTGAGACATAGGGGTGAGAATGGAATATCTTGTGTTAATCACAAGCCCTTTTCAGGTGTTTATGCTAATGAGGCCACTCTTGATGAAGGAGGCTGATTATCAGAGGAATCAACTTTGTGATTAGAGGGAGGGAATTTTCAACTCCCGCTTCTAACCTTTGGGGAAGAGACAGGGCTGGAGATTGAGTCAATGGCCAATGGTTTTAGTTTCTCAAGTGATTTGAATGTGCAGCCTGGGTTGAGATCCCACTGGAGCAAAGCTGAACCTGCAGGTGCGAATCATCTTATTGCAGACAGATGCAGGAGCCAGGGAGGTTCTTAGCACCTCCACCAGCATTTTGACCGATTGGCCTTGAGTTCTCTACTGGCCCCAGAAGGCTGCGAACCTGTGATCAATAGGACCACACCAAGGAGAGAGCAGTTCAAGGCACCACAACATTAAAGGATTTGAAGTACTTTCATAATCTCCTCAAACCAGATTTTATATATGATTTGACTTAGGTGCTGTGCCCCAAATTTGTTTTTGTGAATTCCAAAATATTCTTGTCTCAGAACAAGAAAATCAGTGTTAGGTAACCTATTAAGTAGGTGAAGAAGTGTCAGAGGCATGGAAAGATTTTAGGACTTGTGATGGTAGTATCATTGGGTGATGGGTGCAAAACAGACAAATTGATCAGAACAGCAGTATTTTCTAGGATGGCTTAAAAATTTAAGAATCAAGGTAAGCTCATGACCCCAGGTTAATGGGGCAATTGTGACAGAATGTACCATAAATTACTAACGTTTTCTATTCAGCAAGATGAAATGGGTAGAGAACAGTGTTTTCCAATGTGTATTTCATGAAATGCTCATTTCTTAAAATTATATAGGAAATGGGGGTGCCTGGGTGGCTCAGTTGGTTAAGCATCGACTTCGGCTCAGGTCATGATCTCACGGTTTGTGAGTTTGAGCCTAGTGTCAGGCTCTGTGCTGACAGCTAGCTCAGAGCCTGGAGCCTGTCTTCGGATTCTGTGTCTCTCTTTCTCTCTCAGACCCTCCCCTCCTCATGCTGTCTCTCTCTCTCTCTCACTCTCTCTCTCTCGCTCTCGCTCTCTCTCAAAAATAAAATTTAAAAAAACATAATAAAATATATATAAATTATGTAGGAAATGGTAGGTGAAATAAAAGGAGGCAGGTTTCTTTACTGTTGGATTGATATTGGTCTTTATTACGAAGAAGTAGACAGTGAATCTCTAAGAAAGAGAGGACAGTAAACTAGGTCCTCAAAATTTCTCTTTTTTTCTCTCTGTAGATTTGTACTTCAAAGAAAAAAATTACTTTTCTATGTCCCAGCAGGGAGGGTTAGGGAAAATGAGAACCAAACAATTCCATCTTTTTCAAATCTGCTGCCTAGTCTAAATATGTGGTAATACTCTATGCCTTAGGTCATTTTCCCTGCTACTGGGTTCTGGACTTCACCGGGCTGGGGGCATTGGCAAGGCTAAACTCTGCAGCACCAAACAGCACAAGCTGGAGAAAAAGAAACAGAAAGAGTTGGAAAAAGTGAGAACCTCAGGCCAAGGTGGGACCTGATGCCCATCTTTGTAACGTAAAGTATCTCTGGGACAAAGGCCCATGAGGGGCCAGAGGAAGCCTTAGTTAGCATGTCAGACTTCAGCCAGCCTCTCCCTCCCTCGCAGTGGCCACTGGAGAGGGGGACGAGGATGACCAGGAATCCTAGGCATTTAGACACTGCCCACACACAGAAACAACCCTGTGGAGGACTGCCCCAGGCTGTGCCTGGACCTTCTTCAAGGAGTAAGGAGGCTGGCCTCTGAGGCAATATGGCTGGTTGGGGGGGGGGGAGGGTGTCGGCACCTTACTCTCTGCCTGTGGTTGACCCACCCCCTTCGCCAGCAAGCTGTCCTCCTCCCTAAAGAGACTTTGCGACAAAACAGTACATGAATCAATAAAGAAGTATAATGGAAGAACTGAAAAAGAAAAAAATGTTCATTTACATCTCAAATTAACACACGAATACATGTGCTAACATAAATGAATAAGCTATTTATTCATGTGCAAAGAAATAATCTCTCTGCCCACTGATGAAAATAACCCAAGACCCAATTCTACAGCAATCATGGGCTCCTGGTCCTCAGATTTGGCTCTATCTGGGCTCATAGTGGCTCTCCAATGGGTGATTTTTAGTGCTGTCCATCATTGTTTTTGTGATGGATGATACTTCCCATCTCTAATACGTAGTCTCTGTGCTTCCTCTCAGCTTTTGAACAGGGGCTATCCAATTTAAAAATCACCCTGAATACTAATATGGACAAATGAGTTTTCTCTGAGCATGAAAGACAAATTGGTAAATGGACTAGCCTGGTCTGGGAGCCAGAACTTCAATGAATTTTCCAGCTTCAAATACAACTAATGCTATTTCACAGCGAGTTATTCTTCTTGGGTCCATTTCTGTAGTATGAATCCTGAATTTAAAATTAGCATGAAAAAGCACTTTCTTGTAGATAGAGTCCTACTTCAGCCTGCTTTAAAGCTGCAAAAGCCTCGGCTCAGCAAGTGCCAACCACATGAAAGAAACTCCCTCCAAGGCAGAGAATGTTCCTTTATTCCTTGCAATCTTCGGACTGCCGGATCCCCCTAAAGCTGTCAGGGGAAAGAACTCTTTTCTCCTCTTTCCAGGGAAAAGGAAATTCTAGAGTAAAGACTAACCATTTAAATAATGATCTGTAAGTTTTCTCATTAGTGTCCAGAGGGCAGAGTCCTTTAAAGCAGGGCATGCAGACTATGGCCACTGTGCAGTTTGCTCGGTCCTGGAGCCCTGCAGGAAAGTGTGTCCTGTCTAAGACAAGAGAATAACAACCCGGGCGGGCCAGCCAAGGGGGTTACTGAGCTCTCTCTTATTCATATGTGCCTTCCAGAAAACCCCAAAGCCTCTCTTTACTCTATAAAATAAGAACAAAAGAAATATAGATCCAGAAACTAGTGAATAGAAAATAGAAAGTCAGTAGAGATGGTGAATAAATCCGAGGGCTCATGCTTTTAGAAGACCAGTAAAACACAAATGCCAGAAATAATCACAGTCCCGATCACATGTTGCCTCCTCCGAAAAGCCTTCTTTGTCTTCCCTAAAGTGATTCCACTTGTCCTTAGCACTATCTTATCCCCTTGCCTTCCTTTTATTTTCTTCAGAGCACTCAAATTCCATTGCATATCTGCTTGTTTCCTTTGTCCTGCCCCTTTCTTTTCAACAGAGGAAGGGCAGTGATCCCAGAATGATCCCCAAACTGAAGGGCCTTTTAGCCCTTAGCACCTGTTAATTACACTGTGTGGAATATAGTAGGAGCTCAATAATTACTGTTCATTAGATGGATAATAAAGAAGGAAATGAAAACAACATATGCTCAATAGAAAACATCAGAAAAACTATATGTAATCTTGATATATATATGTATATTTATATATATATTAAATCTATATCTACATATATAGAGAGAGAATTTATATATACAAAATCTTGGAAAAATTGGCTAAAAATATATAAAACAATGTTTTTATATTTTAGTTACACTTTCTATCACATTAGTTACATGTTATTTACATGTTAGTTATACTTTATATCAGTAAGTCCCTGGTTAATTAAAGATGATAATGTTAAATACAATACAAGAATAAAACATTACATATAACTTTATAAACTCGGGTCCTGAGTTGGGAAAAGTCTTTATAAAAGTGATCCCAGAGCAAGCATAATGGAAAGGATTGGTAGTTGTGAATGTCTTCAAACGACAAAATACCCTGCAATGTTTAGAAACAAATAAACTAGGAAAGTATTTGCAACATGCACTATAGACAAAGGATGTGCATTATAATATAAAAAAAGCCTTTAAATTTTAAGAAAAAGATGAGTGATGTTCACTAGACTTATTGTGGGGGATCATTTGTAAGGTTTAAAAATTTTGGATCAATATGATGTACACCTGAAACTAAAATATTGTATGTCAATTATACTTAAAAGTGCGCCTTTTCAAAATAGACAGAATGTAGAGACAAGTGATTCACCAAAGAAGAGATGCAGATGACCAATAAACATGAAAATGCCCTTCCTCTAGTTAGCGTAAAAATTCAAGCTCCATGTAACCTCATTTTCACCTATCATAATGGCCCAAAAGATAGCTAATAAAGGCCAATAGTCTTGGTAAAGATGCCCAACACTGATGATGGCTTGGCAAATTGGGCCTTTCTGGAAAAGAGCCTCACAATTATACATATTGTACAAGTCTTTAAAATAAGGGTAATTATTACAACAGGGAAGGGAAGGAGGGGAAGGGAAGTAATGTCTCTCAGAATTTGTTGTAAAGGAAAACGCTAAGGAAATAGCCAAGATTCAGTCACAGAGACAATAATAGCAATGCTGTTTACAGTCACCCTAAATTAGAAACAAACTAAATATATATCAACTTTGAATTTAAAAAATTAATCATGATTTATTCACATGATTTATACAGCCATCAAAAACAATTATAGGGGCGCTTTGGTGGCTCAGTTAGTCAAGCATCCAACTTTGGCTCAGGTCATGATCTCACGGTTTGTGGGCTCGAGCCCCGTGTTGGGTTCTGTGCTGACAACTCAGAGCCTGGAGCCTGCTGCAGATTCTGTGTCCCCCTCGCTCTCTGCCCCTCCCCCACTCACTTTTTGTCTTTCTCTCTCAAAATAAAATATAAAGACATAAAAATTAAAAAAAAATTAAGACTATGCATTAGTCAACATTGGACTATTCTTAATATATGTATTTTTTTAACTTTCAATGTTTCTTTTTAGTTTTTGAGAGAGAGAGAGAGAGAGAGAGAGAGAGCACGAGTGGTGGAGGGGCACAGAGAGAGGGAGACACAGAATTGGAGGTAGGCTCCAGACTCTGAGCTGTCAGCACAAAGCCTGATGTGGGGTTTGAACTCAGGAACCAACGAGATCATGACATGAGCTGAAGTCAGATGCTCAACTGACTGAGCCACTCAGGTACCCCCTATTCTTAATATTATTAAAGGTAATATGGACTGTGGTTATGTTTTGTTTTTTAAAATTCTTATCTGTTAGAGATACATTCAGAAGTAGGTGAAATGATATCACATCTTCATTTGGATTGGGTTGAATACCCCACCCTTTCCCATTCCAAAAATCTGTGGGTAAAAAAGATGGGGGGAAAAATGGTGACTCTGTGGTCAGTACTGTGTGACTCTGGGCAACTGACTTACCTCAGTGTGCTACAGCCCCCATCTGACATGAGGCCAATAATAAAGAACTTACTTCTTCAGTTGTTGTGAAGGTTGAAGAAAACAATACGGGTATCATGTGTCCCACAGTGTCCAGCACAGCGTCAGTTACCTTCCCAGGATGTGCTCAGATGTGTCTGGTGATCTTAAGAAGCCCTTAGCCCATAATACTACTCTGGCTTTGAAAGGTTAGCTTTTTTCTTCCAACACATGCATGAATTTTGATGGTGTGGGGCCAGGGAGGCCTGGATAACACCAGTGGGGAGAATTCTGTGCTGCTGGAAGAGAGCCACTTATTAACAAAGAGAGCTACTTAATGACTAAGAATATATCTGATAGAGGAGAAGAAAAAATGCTTCCTCCACAATCGTTCTGGGTTTCCTCTGTTGCCTGTAATAACTCAAAAAGCAGTAGAGGGTGGGCAGGAATTGAGTGAGGAGGCTTGTCCAGAGACTAACTTCAGCACCTGCCCTCTGGTCCATTGGCTTATTCTTGGTTTTTCTTTCTGAGCGTTATTTTCATCTGGGTAGGACCTGCCTGCCAAATGCAAAAGCCTCACTAGTATGGGGGTTAAAACCAATATGGGGCTCTTCAGCTTAGAGGTGCCCAGAGGGCAGGCCCTGGTGCATTGGTCTGTTCCAGGGCCCTGCAGGGAAATTTATTCTGCGGTTATTTGCCAACTGAGGTCAACATTTGGAGTCTCTGATCTGTCTCTCTTCCAGTCAGATCCTCAGGGGGGCCATGGTTTAATCAATGAAAAGAGTTATAGGGTGGGATGGGAAGGTCGATAAACGGTAGAGAAGAAAACGATCTTGGTCTGCTTTATATTACACTTAATAAATCACAAAGTGCCATAGATGAGCTGAGAATAGAAGTCCAAATTATTCTTTCTTCCTAAGACATTCAAACTCATCTCTGAAGCACCGAGTAATCAGACAGACAGGTATGACTTCTAATGCAGGCTTTAAAAGAGGACATGATGGGGGCCCCAGGTGGCTCAGTTGGTTAAGGGTCAGACTCTAGATCTCAGCTTGAGTCGTGATCTCACGGTTCTTGGGTTCGAGCCCTGCCCTGACAGTGCAGAGCCAGCTTGGGATTCTCTCTCCCCCTTTCTCTAGCCTTCTCCCATGCTCTCTTTCTCAAAAATAAATAATTACACTTTTAAATAAACTAAAATAAGACATGATGGGGGGAAAGATTTGGTTCTTTTAGTTCTGTGTGGATATACTATATATCCTCAGGGTGAAATCGCTATGTCCTTCATGAATGAATATCACCATCTCAGGCCACTTGCCTGTCATGGAAGCAACACTGCACAGCCTCTTTATTGAAGTCATTCCCTTATTTAAGCACATTTCTTGAAATCAAAAGGAAAGTTTCATTTTTACCGATTCTTAGGGAATGTGGAGGTCAAGGCTGTTATTCTATTTCCAATCCTGCATCCATATCTTCCATTACTGCAGCCACATTCTTAATGGGTAGGGGATGAGTAACAAGGACCCTGGGAATACCCAGTTGTAAGGACATTGATGCAGAAAAATGTGGTCCTCCAGAAATACTGATTGTACTTCAGACAATAGAATCAAGGGTAATGTGTTAGTTTGTTAGGACTACCATAACCAAGTACCATAGACTAGGGGGCTTCAACAAACAGAAATTTTTTTGCTTACAGCTCTAGAGGCTAGAAGTCCAAGATCAAGGTGTCAGTAAGGGTGATCTCTTCTGAAGCCTCTTTCCTTGGTTTGTACATAGCTGTCTTCTTGCAAGTCCCACACCAGCTTGGCCTTTCCTCTGTGCATGTCTGTCTCCTAATCTTCTCTTTCTACGAGGACATCAGTCATCTTAGAGTAAGGGCTCACTCATATGGCCTTATTTTACCTTAATTACCTCTTTAAAAGCCCTATCTCCAAATATAGTCACATTATGGAGGATGGGGGGCAGGGGGGGATGGGGCAGGAGGTTAGGAATAATAACATAGGAAAATTCAACATAAGAATTTGGAGGGCACAATTCAACCCATAATACTCAACCTTCTGGCCTACAACATTTATATCTTTCTCATATGCAAAATACATCCGCCCCATTATTACAGCCTGAAAGTGAACATATTCCAGTTTCAACTTCAAGTCCAACATCTTAACTAAATATCATCCCAATCAGATATGGGAGACACTCAATGTATGATCCATCCTGAATCAAAATTCCTTTCTGGCTGTGAACCTATGAATCAGAAGGCAAGTTATCTGCTTCCAAACTACAATGGTAAGACAGCCAATAAGATAGATATTCCCATTCTACAAGGGAGAAATAGAAAAGAAGGAAACAGTCATGGATTCAAGCAAGTCTGAAAAATAGCAAGGAAAATTTCATTAGATCTTAAGCCTCAAAAATAACCTTTGGTTCAGCACTCTGTCTTCTAGGCCCACTCCAGTGGCACTGCTGGTGGACAGTGGCCCCGGTTGGATAGACTATGTGGTTTGGGGAGAAGAGCACTAGATTGAAGAGACCCTAGATGTGGCTCTAGTTAGTAACCAGCTCTGCAACTTTAAACATGACATTCAATGTCTCAGCATCTGGTTTCCTCATCTGTAAAGTGAGATGGCTACCATTTCCAAGGCTATTTTTTCTTTTAATGTTTATTCAGTTTTTGAGAGACAGAGAAAGACAGAGCATGAAGCCGGGGAGGGGCAGAGAGGGAGGCACAGCATCCAAAGCAGACTCCAGGCTCCGAGCTGTCAGCACAAAGCCCGATGCAGGGCTTGAACCCACGAACTGAGATCATGACCTGTGTCGAAGTCAGATGCTCAACCAACTGAGCCATCCAGGTGCCCCTCCAAGGCTATTTTTTATCTATAAAATTATTTAGTTTGATAAGGCACATTAGTCTTCTTTTTTGACTATTTTTGCCCCCAAAAGACAATAGATATTCATTGATTCAAAAGTGCAATATTATTTAGGGACCATTTATCTGTGTACAGAGGTTACTAACATGATTTTTACAAAATAGTCAAGGAGATGTAGCCATTTTTCAGGATTCCTAATCAAAGCAGAAAATCAACAGAATTTGAAACTAACTTTGAAGACATGCTTAATACAATAAGATGCAGACTTTTAGGTTTTGATCCAAGAATATGAAGTTCAGGTGCCTGTTTACAGACCTGGAAAGTAAGATAGCCCAAATCACCACTGTGGAGAAGCACTCTGTATAACCAAATCCCTTCCTGTAAATCTGGGGAAAATTCTATTTCCAGTGACACTTGCCATATCCTTCAGCACCTAATTGCCTACGCATTCAGCAGTTCTCCATTTCTCCAGTCAAACCCCCACATCTTTTGTCTTGAAGATGCAGGCAGGAAGTGTTGCAGCAGGGAAATTAGAGAAAATGCAAAGGAGTTAAAATGAGAGCTGATTCAAGCCATTAGAAAAATATGAGTCAGCAGGAGGTAAAACTAAATTATAAGAACCCTGAGGTTAGCAAGTCTCACAGGCTCAGTGCATCAGAATGCAATCATCTCATTAGGTAGCAAATCGTGCCAATGAATTAATTAGCATTGTCATTTCTTAATAATATTGAAAGAACCTCAAGAAAGCCCTTTCATCCTCTTCAGCAATCCAGATTTCTAAAAGTTTAGATCCATCTTCATTCCAAGTCTTCCCTCTGGTAGAATCCCAGCTACAAGCTAATACTGGCCACTCATAAAGCTGAGTGTGGGATGGGGGAGGTCATCTGTATTGGGGTCATGACTGGACATGTTGCAGAAGATCTATAAGTGACTGGGATTATTGAATATCAGAGACAAGAAGAAATTTAGAAGTTGTCCGACTGAATATTGTGACTTATCAGATGGATGTCAAGTTTAGGAAAGCGAAGTACCTTGTCTAGGCCACCCAGAAGATATAGGAATTCTTCACAAGGTTCAACATTCTCCCAATTAAACTGACTCTATACCATAAAATACAAAGGATTTTGTCTTTTCCAGGATTTATTTGGTGTTTCTTTTTAATTTAGAAGAAGATATATCTGAAAGTTCTTTATTTCTAGAGGTCAGAGAGGTGAAGCTTTCAGCCAAAGTATAAACATAATAATTTATATATATATTTATATTTATATATACACACACAATATTGCTTATATAAATTTAATAATGTTCAGGTGTGTGCATGTGTGTGTACATATAAACATATACTATATATATATATATATATATATATATATATATATGTTATATCTACATTTGGACATCCATTATAAAAAGGATCAGCCAGTTTTCAGGCTTAGGAAAAAACACCTTTCATTTTGCTGAAATAATTATCCAATACAAAAGGCAAGTATGGGAGGGAGAAAAAGTTGTATTTGGAACAAACAAACAGCTTGGATTTCCTTGTATCCCTTTTTCCACAGTGTGTTCTAGAACAGTATCAGAGTTGTTTTAGGGATTCAATGGCTGTCATTCAAAGTGCCTACATAAGTGCCTGGCAACCTGGTAAGCAATTAACAATTTCCCACAAAACAAGATTCTATTGTGCTTCTGGGGAAGACTGTGGAGTCAGCACAGTCCTCCCTCCAAGTCCTCCCTGCCAGCATGGCTGGACAAGTGGCACGGAGCAATTAGGGGGAATTGCCTGAGGGCTGGATCCTAGAGCAAGGGGCCACCAACTTAACCCAAGTTTTGAAGAATTGGTTTTAGATTTTATGCTTGTGGAGTTGATAACAGATTAGCAGATCTCCATAGTGAGAGAATACCTAGAGGTCGCAGAATTAAAGCAAATGCCAGCAGAAGCCCTCTTCTAGCTGCTAACATGAAGGAATAAGAAGTGGAGTCACAGGTTGACTATTGTCACCAAGATGGCAACATAACCTGTTCCTGAGTTTGCTCCCAAGAAGAACAACAACAACTATTCAAGAACAAGACACCACTGAGAGAATCTTAGAACACAGTGGTGAATCTGAAGCAAGCCTTGCACCACAGAGACCAAGATAGACTGCATTAGAAGGGTTGGAGAGGCAGATCAATGTTGAATGCATGGCCCCTCCCCTGCCCACCAAGCACCATGCTACAAAGTGTCCCTTGAGCCTACAGTTGTTCCAACTGGAAAAAATTAGGGACAACCAGCTCCCTCAGCATTAGAGTCGCTTTACAAAAGCCCCAGCTCTGATCTCATACCATGGGGGTTCAACTACTGGGAATCTGACTGTGACAGAGAAAGGGGGAAGGGCTTGTAATAGCCAGCATAAGAATCTCACGGACCAAACTTATACCTGCAGTGTCCAAGCAGTAACACCAACCAGCAGCTTTGCTCACCTATAGAACCAGGTTGGGATGCACTCTGACCTGGGAAATTAGGTGAGATGGAGATCTGCCAATTTGGATCCTGACCGAAGAATTTAAGCAAACACAGAGCCCACTCTGCAGTCTCACTCGGGTAGGGAAGCAAGCCAGCACTCGTAGCCAACTGTTCTCAGCGACAGACACACTCCCATTCCTGTTCTCAGAACCTGACCAGTTAGTTGCCTTGCCCCAAAATACACTATATAGTAGCAGGCCCCACCTGCCCAAAGAGATTACCAGTGGACACATTCAGAAATCCAAACTGAGCTGACTAGTAAAGAACTGACTCTGCAGAGCAAACCTGTAAAGCCTGGAAGAGGAGTCCATTATTCAGATGCTCAGATACCAATGTAAGGAACACCGCTAAGGAATCTAATGAAGCTCCAGTAACTTATCTGAAGGAAATGAATCTGTCAAACAGAGAATTCAGGAAATCCTCTTAAGGAAGTCTAGTGAACCATAGAAAAACACAGGTAGCTACACAATGTTAGGAAAACAATGCATGAACAGAAAGCTTGAGGAAATAGCAACCACCAAAACCAGAAATCCTAAGGTTGAAAAATACCATAATTGAACTGAAGAATTCCATAAAGAGCTTCAAAGGTAGACTTGATCATTCAGAAGAATCAGTGACCTGGAAGACAGGACATTGGAAATGACCTAGTCAGAAGACCAAAAAGAGGAAAAGAAGAAGCTCATGGGAATTATGGGACATGATTTTAAAAAAATCAATATTTTCATTATAGGAATTTTAGAAGGAGTAAGAGAAAGGGACAGAAAATATATTTAAAGCAAAAATGACTAAAAACTTCTCGAACCTGGAGAAAGAAATAGACCTACAAATACATGGGGTTCAGAGGACCCCAGATAGGTTGACCCCAAATCGGGCCACACCAAGACACATTATAATGAAACTGTCAAAAGTCAAAGACAAAGAAATAATTTTTTATTAAATTTTTAAAAATGTTTTATTTATTCTTGAGAAAGAGAGAGACAGCGTGAGGTGGGGAGGGTCAGAAAGAGAGGGAGACACAGAATCTGAAGACAAGCCCCAGTCTATGAGCTAGCTGTCAGCGCAGAGCCCCATGCAGGGCTCAAACCCACGAACTGTGAGATAATGACCTGAGATCATGACCTGAGCCGAAGTCAGATGCTCAATGGACTGAGCCACCCACGCGCCCCAACAAAGAAAGAATTTTAAGAGCAGCAAGAGCAAAGAGAGAAGTTACAGGAAAGGGATCCCCTATAAGGTAATTGATAGAATTCCCAACAGAAACATTTCAAGTCAGGAGAGAATGGGGTGATGTATTCAAAATATTGAAAGAAAATAACTATCAACCGAGATTCTCATACTGGATGAAGCAGGGCCCAGGGTAAGGAAACAAAGAGAAGTAAAACTTTCCCAAACAAACAAAAGCTGAGAACCTTCATTACCACCAGACCTGTCTTACATGAAAAATGCTAAAGGGAATTCTTTGAGCAGAAATAAAACAACACTAATTAACATCATAAAAACATAAAAAGGCAACGTAAATCTCACTTGTAGTGGTAAATATATAGTCATAGTTAGATTCTGCATTATGGTAATAGTGATGCATAATTCACTTACAATTCTATTTTTAAAGAGAGCAAAAATAACCATAACTACAATAATCTGTTATTAGTTACACAATTAAAAAAAAAACCATGTACGTTGTAAGAGCAATAACCTTAAAACATGAGAGGGAGGAGAAGTAAAAGTGTAAAGTTTATAAATTCTATCAAGTTAAGCTGTCATCAGTTTAAAATGGGTTTTGGTAAGGGCACCTGAGTGGCCGAGTTTGTTGAGCGTCCGACGTTGGCTCAGGTCAAAATCTTGCAGTCTGTGAGTTCAAGCCCTGCATCCGGCTCTGTGCTGACAGCTCAGAGCCTGGAGCCTGGTTCAGATTCTGTGTCTCCCTCTCACTCCCCTTTCCTTGCTCTCTCTGTCTCTGTCTCTCAAAAATAAATAAACATTAAGAAATTACTTTAATAAAAAAATAAAATAGGGCATTATAAATGTAAGATATTTTATGTAAGACTCCTGGTAACCACAGGGAAAATTCTATATAATTACACAAAAAAACACAATAAAGAAGTCAAAGCATTTGATACCAAATGACATACAAACACAAAAACAAAGACAGCAAAAAAGCAACAGACCTACCAAACAACCAAAAGACAATAAACAAAATGGTAATAATAAGTACTATCGGTAATTAAACATAAAAGAAATAAATTCTCCAACAAAAGATATTAAATGGCTGAAATGGATAATATAAAAAGAGGCAACAATATGCTGGCTACAAGAAACTAACTTTAGCCTTAAAGGCACACATAGACTGAGACTGAAAGGATAGAAAAAGATTTCAAGTGAATGATAACCAAAAAAAGGGCAGGAGTAGCAAAACATATATCAAAGTAGACTTTAAACAAAAATAGTAAAAATAGACAAAGAAGGTCATTATATAACAATGAGTCACTACATCAAAAAGATAAAGCAGTTTAAAATATTTATATGTCCAACACAGAAGCATCTAAATTTGTAAAGCATAAATTAACAAACCTAAATAAAGAAATAAACAATAATAAATAATAGTTGGAAATTTCAATGCATCACTCTCAACAATGGATAGATCATCCAGAGAATCAATAAGGAAATACTGGATTTGAATAATAGTATTATCCAAATGGGCCTAATAGACAGAGACATATACAGAACATTCTATCCAACAATCACAGAATACACATCCTTCTCAAGCATACATGAAACAGTTTCTAGGATTGACCATATATTAAGCCACAAAACAAGTCTTACAAATTCAATAAAGTTGAAATCCTGTCAAATATCTTCTCTGACCATGGTGGTATGAAACTAGAAATCAATAGCAAGAGGAAAACTCAAAAATCACAAATACATTAAAAAATTAAACACTCTTTTTAACAACCAATGGATCAAAGGAGATATTAAAGGGGAAATTTTTAAAAAGTCTGCGTTTATAAATTTTCTTGAGACAAACAAAAATTGAAATACAATATATCAGAATTTATCATATAGGGCAAAAGCAGTTCTAAAAGGGAAGTTCATAGCAATAAACTCTTATATTAAGGAGCAAGAAAGATCCAAAATAACCTAAGTCTCTGCTACAAGGAACTAGAACAAGAACAAATTAACCCCAACATTAGCAGGAAAAAAAGGTACATAATAAGTATTAGAGAAGAGATAAATAAAATAACAGGAAAATAAAAAGGTTAACCAAGCCGAAGATTGGTTCTTGGAAAATATAAACAAAATTGACAAAACTTTATTTAGACTAACCAAGGCAAAAAGACCCTAGGTTTATGACCAGAGCCCAAATCAGGAGTCAGATGCTTAATCAACTTAGCCACCCAGGTGCCCCTGTTTGTCTTTTTAACAATATCACATGATATTGATTACTGTAGATTTGAAATGTCCTGAAATAAGAAAGTGTTAATCTTCTGGCCTCAACTTAGTTTTAAAATTGTTTAAGTGGGGCGCCTGGGTGCCTCAGTAGCTTTAAGCATCTGTCCGACTTCAGCTCAGGTCATATCTCACGGTTCGTGGGTTTGAGCTAGCTGACAGCTCAGAGCTGGGAGCCTGTCTTCAGATTCTGTGTCTCCCCCTCTCTCTGATCATCCCCTGCTCACGCTCTCTCTCTCTCTCTTTCTCAAAAGTAAATAAAAAAATAAATAAAAATTGTTTAATCAATTCTAGAGCTACTGTATTTCCATAATTTTAGAATTATCTTGTCAAATTCTACAAAAACTCCTGGGATTTTTATTGGGATTGTGTTGTATCTGCAGATAGATCTGAGGAGGATTAAAATTGCAACAATTACAGGTACAGATACACAAATACAGCAACAAGATAGTAAATAGTTCTATAGGTTTCTAGTTTCTTTCATTAATGTTTAATAGTTTTTCTGTGTGCTGGTCTTGAACATTTTTGTAATATTTTCTCTAAATATTTCATTTGTTGAGCATCTTTTCATCTACTTATTGGCATTTGCATATCTTCTTTGGAAAAATATTTGTAAAATATTTCGAATTCTTTAACGGTTTTTGAGTTGGTTTTATTTTTTTTTATTGATGAGTTTAGAACAACTTTATATGACCTAGAAACAAATCATTTATCAAATGTATGATTTGCAAATATTTTCTATATCTGTGGGTTGTCTTTTCACTTTCTTGACAATTTCCTTTGATGCACAAAAGGTTTTAGTTTAGATGAAGCCCAATTGATTTATCTTTTTCTTTTCTTCCTTATGCTTATGGAACTATATCTAAGAATCTATTACTTAATCTAAGATTGTGAAGAGGTACCCCTATATTTTCTTCTAAGAGTTTTATGGTTGTAGCTTCTCCAAAAGAGATATCAGTCTGCATTTTTATTTCCTTAGAATGCTTTCGCTTTGATGTCAGGTAGAACTGGTTTCATAAAACGAGTTGGAAAGTATTTCCTCCTTTTCTATTTTTTGAGAGAATTATGAAGTGTTGGTATTATTTACCCTTTAAATGTTTGGTAGAATGCAGCAGTGAAGCATTCTGGGTCTGAGTTTTTCTTTCTGCATAGCTATTTTATTATTAATTTAATTTCTTCACTTGTTTCATTCTACTTAAATTGTCTATTTCTTCTTGAGTTTCTGTAGTTTGTATCTTTCTAGGAATCCGTCCATTTTATCAAATAATGCAATTTTTGGCATGGTGTGTTCATGTTATCCCTTTATAAAACTTTCTATTTCTGTAAAGTCCATAGTAATGTCCCCCTTTTCACTTTTGATGCTCCTAATGTGAATGTTTTCTTTTTTCCCCTTGGTCAGTTTAGTCAATGAAGTTTCAATTTTGTTTATTTTTTTCAGAGAATGAGCTCTTGGGTCCCCTTACTTTTTTTTATTGTTTTTCTATTCTGTATTTTACTACTTTCCACTCTTACCTTAATTATGTCCTTTATTCTGCTTTCTTTAGATCTAGCTTGCTGTTCTTTTTCCAGGGTTTTCAAGTGTAAAATCAGATTAGTAACTTGAGTTCTTTCACTTTTATTTAATATGGGCATTTACCATTATAAATTGCCCTCTAAGTACTGATTTAGCCGTATCCTGTATGTTTTGGTGTACTTTTTCTTCACTCATTCATCTCAAAGCTTTTTATTTGCCTTTTTTGGGGGAATTCTTTTCTGATCCATTGGTTTTTTTAAAAGTGTGTTGTGTCCTAAATTTCTTTCCATGATTAATTTCTAATTTTATTCCATTGTGGTTAGAAAAGATATTTTGTATTACTTCTATCATTTTATATTTCTTGAGGCTTGATATCTTAGCATGTCGGAGAATGCTCTACGTGCACTTGAAATGAACGTGTATCCTACCATTGTGGCAGGTGGAGTTCCTTCTGTAGATATTCGTTAGGTGTAGTTGGCTTATGGTATCGGTCAGGTTTTCTGTTTCTTTGTTGAACCTCTGCCTAATTGTTCCATCCATTATTGAAAGTGAGGAACTAAAGTCTCCAACTAGTATTGCAGAATTGCCTATTTCTCCCTTCAAGTCTCTCAGATGTCAAGAGCTCTGTGGTTAGGTGCTATCTGTTATGTTTGTAATGATTGTTTTTTCACCTTTTTTTTCTTTCAGCTATTCCCCTGGTGGTTGTTCTAGGGCTTATCATATACATATGAACTTGAAAGAAGCTACTTCAAATTTATACTAATGTAATTACATTGGAGTATAGAAATGTCACTCCAATGTGGCTCTATTCCCTCTCCCCATTATTTTTGTGTGATTATTTTCACGTATGGCAACTGTACATATTATAAACATTACAATACCTTGTTATAACTGTTACTTTATAAAGTTTAATGTCATTTCTTTTTTAAATTTTTTTATTGTTTTATTTATTTTTGATACAGAGAGAGACAGAGCATGAGAGGGGGAGGGGCAGAGAGAGAACGAGACACAGAACCGGAAACAGGCTCCAGGCTCTGAGCTAGCTGTCAGCACAGAGCCTGACGCGGGGCTTGAACCCACGAATGTGAGATCTGACCTGAGTCAAAGTCGGAGGCTTAACCGAATGAGCCACCCAGGCACCTCAGTTTTATGTCATTTCAATATGTCATGATGTTATATAGTTTTATGTCATATAAAAAGAAGGAGAGCAAGTATATATTTATAGTTTGTTATTTTAAGTTTTCTTGTTAGATTTCTGGCTTTCTATTTTTGCTTTGGTAGATTCAAGTTACTCGCTCGTGTCATTTTCTTACTACAATACACTTTGCTCTGACCCATCTTATTTGGACTACTGTCGTGTGGTATATTACATTTCTGTATGTTACTGTCCCAATAATACAATTATATACATGTTGTTTCATACAATTGCTTTTGCTTTTTAAATCAGTTAAGAGAAGAAAAAATTTTTAATACATTTATTGTGTCTTTTATGGTTACTTTATTTAAATTTTCTGCATTCTGTGTTTTCTCTGTTCTTTGGATTACAGCTCTACTGACTTCTTTCTTCTACCAGCTAGGTCAAATCCACTGTTAAGCTCCTTTAGTGAATTTTTTATTCCCATTGTTGAATCTTTAAGTCATAATTTTTACTTGTTTTATTTTTACATTTTTGCTTTTAATTAATATCCTCTATTTGGTGAGATGTTGTCATTTTATTTTACCCACTTAAAGATGGCTTCCTTTATTTGTTTGAACATATTTATAATACTGCTTTGAAGTCTTTGTTAAATTTGACATCTGGGTATTCTCAGAGCAATTTTTCTTGTCTTTTTGCTTAGAATGGGTCGCACTTTCTTTTTTTTTTTTCTTGCATGTCTCATAATTTTTGGTTGAAAATTGTACATTTTTACTATTTATTATAGCAATTCTGGATACTGAACTCCATCCCACTCTTCCAAATTCTCCAGGACTTGTGGTTGTTTATTTATTTGTTTAATTACTTGACTGGACTATTTTAGTTAAGTATACATACTTTCCCCACAGTGTGAAGCCACTGATGTCCTTACTCAGGGTATAGCCAGCACATAATCACCCTGGAAGACAATAATTTTATCAGGGCTCTCTTTGGTAGTTTTTTTCTCTTAAGTTTTCTGTCTCTGTTGATATCACATCCAGCTGTTAGTTACCAGTAATTTCCAGTTGATTATTCTTTTTATAGTGCCATGAGACATAAATTGCTCCAGAGTCTGATCCGATTAAATTCAAGTCCCTTTCCCGGAGTATATTTTGAAGCCAGTCTTTCATATTTGTTCTGATTGCAGGAGACCTCTTCCTAGTTGTCTCTTTCTCTGGTTGTCTCTGGTAAATTAGGGCTATAGTTTAGCTTGTTGCTCTCCTTGAACTACCAGTGGCCTTTTAATTGCCTACTACCAGAAACTCTTATGCTTTCATGAGAATACTTAAACTTCAAATTCCATACACTCGGTTTCAAATTAAATCAATTCCTTCAGGGAGAGCTTTAGAGCACTCTGTTCTAATGGCCGGTCCATTCCCCTGGACAGAATCTCTGAGCCACTGCTTGGGAGCTGGGAACAAGAACAGCGACCCACTTCTCTTTGAGTGACACTGTTATTTATAAGTGGGGCACTGAGTGGAGGCCGTAGCTTCTGGTCATTTCTGCTTGCCAATATCAATATGGAAGCTCTGTACTATGAGGACGCTATGGTGAAGATGATTAGGTGTTCCCAAACTTCCATGCCTGGGGTAGAGCCTCTACCCTAGGAGTGGAAGCTGAGTGAAGGAAGGGAGCCTCCAACTTCTTGGCTTCACAAGAGGAATCTTGCCTCTGTAACATGGAATGGGAGGAATGAGAAATGTTGGCAACCTGCTTCTTCCAGGGAGATACCATAGCCCTTGGCCTTGGGAAAGGAGTTCCATCATATTGACCACAACTGCATGGAGTGAATTCTTTCATCTCTCTTACATCTGAAAAGTCTTTATTTTTCCTTCATTTTCTAATCTAGAGACGTCTGATTGATGGCCTTTTCTTTCACCATTTTCAAAATGTTGCTTTCACTGTTTTGCCTAAATTATTTCTAAGAAAGCTTCCATCATCTTTGTTCCTCTATGCATAATGTATAGTCTTCTCTGTCTGCTTTTAAATATTCTTTATCATTGGTCTTGAGCAGTTGATTATGACAGGATTTGATATAGTTTTTCTTCATGGTTTTTTCATAGTTTTGAAGCTAAGAATTTATAACTTTCATCATGTTTGGAAAACATTCAGCCCCAATATCTTAACTTTTTCTGTTCCCCCATCTCTCTTTGTCTTCAAAGACTTAATTACATATAACAGATGTTTAATGATATCTCACACATTTGATTTTTTGTGTGTATTTAATTGTGATCGTTTCTATCGGTTGTCTTCGAATTTAATAATATTTTCTTCTGCAATGTCTAATCACATCCACATACTTTAGTTTGTGGATACGTACATCCACACGTTTTACATCCCATATATTTTAGTTTTCATCTTTAGAGGTTTTATTTCAATATTAAAAGTCATGCCCATGTCTCTGTTTAATATTTTGAACATAGGGAATTCAATTATTAGTGTTTCAGTGTCTTCTTATGCTAATTTTATGCTTCTGTCTCATTTTGGGTTGGGTTTGACTGTCTCTTTTCACCATGGGTCATATTTCCTTGCCTTTTTGTATATCTGGCAATTTTTGTTTGGATGCCAGATATTATGAATTTTGCCTTATTGAATACTGGATATATGTTTATTCCTATGAAGATGCTTTAGCTTTGCTCTAGGATGCAATGAAATATTTCATAAATAATTTGATGCTTTTGATTTTGCTAATGTGATTTTCTAGACAGGACTAGAGTAGCATCTCATCTAGTTATCATTTCCTACTACTAAGTCAAAAACCTTCTTAGTACTCCATCCAAGTCTCCATTAACTATAAAGTTTTCTAGTCTACACATTGGAAACAGGCCCTCCTTCAAACCTATTATGAGTACCAGGTACTGTTTCCTCTCATTCTTTTGAATGCTCTTTCCCCAAGGTCAAATATTTTCCTTTTCACATGGTGCTGTATGCTCTGCGGACCACGCAAGGGACCTTTGGAGATCTCCAGCGTTCTCTTACGGTGCAGTTTTCTCTTCTCCAGTACTCAGTCCTATAAATTCTAGTTGTCTTATTGTTTTGTTTTTAAGTTTGTTCATTTAGTGAGAGAGAGAGAGAGAGAGAGAGAGAGAGAGAGAGAGAGAGATGGGAGGGAGGGACAGAGAGAGGGGGAGAGAGAATCCCAAGCAGGCTCCACACTGTCAGCATGGAGCTTGATGTGGAGCTCTACTCCAAACTGCAAGCGTATGACCTGAAGTCTAAATCAAGAGCTGCAGGCTTAACCAACTGAGCCACCCAAGCACCGCTTTCACTGCCTTATTCTATCTGGACTTTCAGCTCTGTGTCCTCAATTCAAGGAGCCTACCATGCTTCACTTAGTTTCCTCTTCTTGTTCTGAGAGTTAAATGCTATCTCAAGGCAGTAAGCTTGGACAATTATAGTGTTCATTTGATTTGTTTTCCATCTCTTAGGGATTATTGTTCCTCATTGTTGATGTCTAGTGTCTTAAATATTGTCTCCTATATAGTCTGTTTTTGCCTTTTGTTTGTTTCAAGTTGGAGAATAAATCTAGTCCCTGTTATGTCATTTTGGTTAGAAATGGAAGTTTTAAAACTTAAAGAATATGGGATGAAATTTTAAGTATCATCTGGTATCTTTCACAAGGAAATTAAATAAAACAAAACTGTATAGAGAAAGATGTAGCTGAGATGATAAGAGAACTGACAACATCTTTAAAAATGCAGAGAAAAAACTTCCATGGTAACTTTATAAAAATAAACCTTGTTTTTAAGAACAATATTGGGTTACAGAAAAATTGCAAACATAGTACAAGGAATTCTCATATACCCCCCACTGAGTTTTTTCTTATTTTTAACACTTAGCCTTATATGGTGCATTTGTCATAATTGATGTAACAGTATTGATATAACATTTTTAACTCAATCCCACAGTTTATTTGGATTTCTTTAGGTTTTACCAGTTCCTTGGACCAATTTATGTTCTAGGATCCCACTCACACTCAGGATACCGTTAATTTCAGTTCATGTCTCCTTGGGCTCCTTTTGCCTATGACAGCTTCTAAGACTTTCTTGTTCTTGATGACTGACAGTTTTGAGAACTACTGGTCAGGCATTTTGTAGAAGGTAACTCAATTGGAATTTAGCTGATTATTTTCCCTATTGATTAGACTAAATTGATTTGTTTTGGAGAGTAAGATCACAGAGATAAAGTGCCATTTTCAAACTATCACATCAAGAAAACATACTAATATGATTTTTGACTGCTGATACTGCCTTTGTTCACCTGGCTAAAGTCCTTATAGACTTTTCCACTGTAAAGTTCTTTTTTTTCCCATTTATACTATACTTTCTGGAAGGAAGTCACAATGTGGAGTCCACACTCAAGAAATGGGGATTTCTGTTCCATCTCCTTGAAGACAGAGTTTCTACATAAATTATTTGGGTTTTTTCTGCATAAGTAATTTGTTTGGTCTTCCATATTTATTTATTTGTTCAATTGTCTATTTAAATCATTGTGGTGTCATAGATATTTCCTTTATACTTGGGTTATAACTCAATACTACTTTATTTATTTTTTATTTTGTTGCTCAAATGTTCTGGCTTTGGCCATTGGAAACTCTTTAAGTTGACTCCTGTGTCCCTTTGGAGTGCTTCAGTCATTGCAGCCTCTAGCACTTTCTTACTTTCTGGCTCTACATGTTGTTCCAGACTCATCTTCTATGTCTCCTTCTCCAGTCCAAGAACTAAGTATTTCTTCTAGAAGCCCTGGTTTCTTTTATTGGAGAAATGTATGAGAAACCAAGATCTGGGCACTAGGAATGTTTATTGCTCTTGGGGTACCATTACTTCTAGACCATAGCTGACAGAGCAATAATAAATGTGTGTATACTGACCCAAATATATACACATACCTATAAATATTTCCACATGTATCTTTATGTATCTGTATTCAGCCAAACATGAGTTTATATTGATGCCCTTATATTGAGGCACATAGGTCATTCTAGCATCCTTTTTCTGTTTATCTATAATATCTATCAGGGCAAATTTGGCTTCCACCATATGTCATCCATTAGCATAATTGTTAGATACCAGTATACATGGCTAGTAGTATCAGAAGTGTTAACTTATACCCAAAGGGAAACAACTATATCAGTTAGAATACAATATTTATGCACAGTTCCTTTTAGTCTTATAGACTCCAGTTATTTCCACAGGAACATACGAGGTACCTAGGTTAGTGACTTTCCTCCCAACACCTTCATGAGGTTATTTTATATATTTGTGGTACAATTTGTGTGTGTGTGCACCTGTGTGTGTGTGTGTGTTACAATTTGATTTTGTCCCATTCTTCATTCCATCTTGGATCTCCTGATTTATGACTTTTAAAATGACTTTAGATATAAAGAATAACAGAATCAACATTGCATCAGATACAATAAATGATAACAATTTGAGAAATTGTCTTAGTATTCAGAAAAAATTGCCAAAACATGAAAATGATCAAAAATGGAAAGCATTTTCCAAAATAATTAAGCTCAAGTAAATCAACAGAATCAAAAAGTCTTGGGCATAAAGTAATAATAGAAAGTTTTTTTGCAATACACTAAAACATATTTTTTAAAAATAGTTTATTTCGCTTAGCATGACACCCTCAAGGTCCATCCACTTTCCTACAAATGGCCATATATCATTCTTTCTCATTGCCATATAGTACTCCATTGTATATATATACCACATCTTCTTGATCCATTCATCAGTTGATGGACATTTAGGTTCTTTCTATGATTTGGCTATTGTAGAAAGTGCCGCTATGAACATTGGGGTACATGTGCTCCTATTCCTCAGCACTTCTGTATCCCTTGGGTAAATCCCTAGCAGTGCTATTGCTGGGTCATAGGGGAGTTCTATGGATAGTTTTTTGAGGAACCTCCACACTGTTTTCCAGAGCGGCTGCACCAGTTTACATTGCCACCAACAGTG
>PISW01011916.1:0-36531 GCA_004023785.1 Mungos mungo
TTGATGAAAACATAGTAGGCCTAGAAGCCTTTCCATTTATAACATCTTGCCTCACTACCAGCAAGAACGATGGGGCAGAAAGCAGACCCGTGGACATGGCACTACTGGTGACAAAATCATTGATATTCTTCTTGACTGGACTCAAAAACTCTCAGCCAGAGTACAGATCTACAAAGCTTATTGGTTTTCCAGTTTGAATGATAGGTCTAGTTCTAATAATCCCATTGATAATGATAAAAAGTCAAAACAGGAATTTTCTGTTTCTTAGTCCCTCAGGTTCCCACAGATGTAGTCAAGCCCTATCACTTCATTATCATCACCATCCTAGAGCACCCTGTTAGTGCTGTCACAGTCGATCAGAAGGTTGTCTACGAGATCAACTGAAACCTCAGTACTGAATGCCTACAGGACATTAATCCTACCACACGAATGGATGAGACCTTGTAAGCACTCCTGACCCCTCTGTTTCCCTTCCTTTAAAGGTGCTGCCTCCCTCCTTGAGCTTATTCACGTCATGTGATCGGACTCAGATGAATGACATGCCACAGATATGGTGTCTAAGCTTTCTGAGTATTAGCCTACAGCATGATGAATCCTGGAAACATGGGTGAACCTTCACCAAAGGGAAACAGAGGACGAGAGGATTTGGGGCAAATAAACCCTCCCTCCTTTCTCCCCTCCAAGGAAAAAGACCAAGGACAATCCAAGATTCAACTTCTCTTTTTCTGCCTTTCAGATAATCCCTGTGTGCCAGGTAAACACTCCTGCACCATGACCTGCCAAGTCTCCTCTTTGTGAAGCCATAACCACTGCTTCGCTTTGCCTTTTTCCTTGCTTCATTTCACTTTTTCTCAATCTCACTCCCCTTGGCTTGTGTTTCCCAAATAAAGCGATTCTTCAATCCTAACTCTGCCTGTACTTTTTCAGAAGGCCCAAAACTAATTAGAAAGCTTTTTTATTCTTTCACTTATTTCCTCAAATTTGCTAGTACCCTGAATATTGGACTGACAGAATTCCAAATCAGTCCCCATGCCCACTTCCCTCTGGCCGTATATACCACAGTTATATCATAAATGATTGACTATGGCGGAGTACAGATAAGATATTCATTTTGTTGGTTAAATGTAAACATACTAGTGCTGTCTGTTGTGCTGGGTTATATAAATCTCAATAATGTCCATGTTGTCTTTGTCATATCAAGACCAACTGAAGCATGCAGCAATATAGGTTGGTGCCCCACTAACTTTAAAGTCATCCTCGATTACCAGCCTGCCATTATTGTTCCCCATGGAGAGCTAGCCAAAACTACTGAAGGTTATGTGCATCCTGAGCAAGGTCACACCTGTGGTTGAGGACTTGCCTGGACCACACTAGACCTGATGTATACCAACCATGCCATTTTTTACTGGTACAAAGGTGAAAGGTTAGAGAAAGGGGTTTCTCAGAAATATAAGGACATCAATGCTCTAGAGATGGTTCTGAGATGCATAGGAGAAGGAATAAGATAAGAGCCTATCATATTAACTTGTCTCCTGCTAGCTTTTATATTCTTTGTCTTGAGTCTTAGTTCTCTTCTCTTTCCTATCCACAGTAACCCATGAAAGTTATGTTTCTAAGTCGGTTAAGTGCCAGCTTCGGCTCAGGTCGTGATCTCACGTTTCGTGGGTTCGAGCCCCAAGTCAGGCTCTGTGCAGATAGCCAGCTCAGAGCCTGGAGCCTGCTTCGGATTCTGTGTCTCCCTCTCTCTCTGACCCTCCCCTGATCTCACTGTCTCTCTCTGTCTCTCAAAAATAAATAAAAGACATGTAAAAAAAAGTTATGTTTCTAAAAACAATTTTTAAAGGATAGTACAGAACTTAAGTCTTTAACAGTATATACTTTCTCTCTCTTTTTAAAATGTTTATTTATTTTTGAGAGAGAGAAAGCATGAGTAGGGAAGTGGTAGAGAGAGAGGGAGACACAGATTCAAAACAGGCTCTAGGCCCTAAACTGTCAGCACAGAGCCAGATGTGGGGCTCAAACCCATGAACCGCAAGATCATGTTCTGAGTGGAAGTCGGAGATTAACTGACTGAGCCACTCAGGCATTCTTATATACTTTCTCTTTTAAGAATGATTTTTACATTTCACCCAGTTTTGTAACCATATTTCTAGTATTCATTATCCTTAATGTTGTTTTAATGGATTTCAATGCTTACAGACAGTTTTTTAAACCAGTATCCACATTCTTCATTTCTTAGTGTGAGTTAGCACTTCTTCAACTCTTTTAAGATATGTTGGATTGATTGCAAATACACCCTCAATTTTTCACCCCCTTCCTGTCTCCATGTCCTCTGTAATATGCTTTTGCAGGTTCTCCCATTAAGAGGTGGTCTATTTCCTGGGGTGCCTGCATGGCTTAGCCAGTTAAGTGTCCCATTTTGTCTCAGGTCATGATTTCATGGCTTGTAAGTTCAAGCCCTACATCAGGCTCTGTGCTGACAGCTCAGAGCCTACAGCCTGCTTGGGACTCTGTGTCTCCCTTTCTGTCTGCCTCTTCCCTACTGTGCTCTGTCTCTCTCTCAAAAATAAACATTAAAAAAATTTTTTTTAAGAGGTGGTCTATTTCCCAATTCTTGTGGCCTTATGACTTACTCTGACCAAATCAATATGGTAGAAGTAATGTTGAATCAATATGAGCTGAGGTCTCAAGAAGTCTTGTGTTCTTCCACTCTTGGAACTCTGAAATGACCAGTTCAGTAAGGCCAGGAGTCGCCTGCTAAATGATTCAATGCATGTGGTTCCTTCACCACAGTTGTCTCACCTGATAGCCAGCCAATCATCAGATCTGTGTATGAGGCTATCCTAGCCTTCTACCTACTCATTAGCTCCCTGCTAACTTGCACTAACAGGGCTAACCAAGACCTACAGAGATAAGTCCAGCTCTACGGAAACCCAGCTGAGCTATAAACTTATAAGAAGTAATAAACGTTTGAGGCTTTATGGCACTAAATTTTAGGGTGATTTATTAAGCATCAATCACTAACTAATACAAAAGATAATAGGGTGACATTTTCTGAGACTTTGCATACCTTGGAATATGTTTATATCTCTTTATTACTTGACTATCAACCTAACTCACATGTAAAAGTCTTGACTTAGGAGGGATGTCTGGGGGGCTTAGTCAATAAAGCGCCCAACTCTTGATATTGTCTCAGGTCATGATCTTGCAGTCATAGGACTGAGCTACACATCATGGTCCATGCTAAATGTGGAACCTATTTGGGATTCTCTCACCTTCTCTCTCTGACCCACATCAAAATACATAAATAAACATTTAAAAAGAATTTGTGACTTACGACATTCTTGTCTCAATACTCTATATACATTGTTTTACTACTTTCTAGCATATGCTTTGCTGATTTGTAGTCTTTTATATGTCTTTATACTTCATGTCTGAATGCTTATGATAATTTTATCTATCTTTATAATGAAGCATATTTCCACAATTTAGAATTTTGTGAACTTTTCCTCAAACATAATGAGATCTTTTAATCTCTATGCTGAGAAGTACTTTTTTTCAGTGATATCTTTTACTATCATTTCTATTCAGCTGTTTATTCCTCACTTAAGTACCTAAATTTTAAAGTCCTTCTCTTTGGTTTATGTCCTCTATAAACACTCTTTTTTCACAATATTTAAAACTCCTTAATTTTTGCCTCTGCATTATGAAAAAATTCATTTAATTTGCCTTCATATTATTATTCCCATTATTGATTTTAAACATTTTTTACTATTTTATTTATTTTTTGAGAGAGAGGGAGAGAGAGAGAGAGACTGAGCAAGGGAGGGGCAGAGAGAAAGGGAGACACAGAATCCAAAGAAGGATCCAGGCTCTTAGCTGTCAACACAGAACCTGATGCGGAATTCAAACTCATGGACCTAAGCTGAAATCAGTCCCTTAACCAACTGAGCCCCCCCAGGGGCTCCCCCATTATTGATTTTATATCAACATTCTGCTCTTTTTCCAATATTGATTTTAGCCTGCTCTGTATTTTTAATTGTTATGTAATATTTTCTCTTCCCATCCACCTTCATCTTCATCTCTAACTATTGACTTGTAAGTTCACCTGATCATCTTTCCTTTATGACTTGTTCTCTTTTTATAGTTTTCCTGTTTTAAAGATGTCATATCTTTATAAATGTTATTATAGACAATAATTTTTTTCTAAACCTTTTTCTAACTTAAGGGTTAATGATTTAAAGATATTTCTATTCCTCTCAGTTATAATAGTCACATAACACTACTTTTATTGTGAAATAGTTTTTGCATGTTGAGAAATACCCCAATATCATTGTGGTCTGTTGTTGTTTTTCATTTTACTTCTCATGAAATGAAGAAAGATGCATCTATGATTGCCAATATACTAGGATTGTGGTTTAGCTTTAGTACAGCTTATTACAGTTTGAAGGCATATTGATGTACACAGCATTTAACTCAATTTCCAGGGCTTGGAATACTTTTCTATTATGGCTCTTCTGGATTTTAGTGAAATCATTAATCACTTCCTATTTCTGCTACATGCTTCTTTGATATTGTGAGTCATCAGAGTGTTAGAATTAGTCTTGTTTTTGCCTCCCCTCCAATAAAGTCTTCTTACATATTGAGACTATATCTCCAGTAATACAAAGCAAATCTTTGCCACCTCCCTATACACAAATGCTATTTCTCATCTAGTTCTCTAGAGGTTTCAGCATCCAAATTCATGTGTAAAAACAAGGATTAATGACACAGGTGGACATAGGAGGGGGGAGCAACATGCTCATATAGGGGCATAAGGACCCTAATCAGAAAAGGCAGAATTGAGAGAGGGCTGATCATGGGTTTGCTTAAGTTCCAGATGGCAGACTAGATAGTGTCAACAGTCACTTCAGCCCCATTTGTCTTGCATAATAGAAAATGTTCCCAGAGGCTGGAAACAGATATGCCATAGCTTACTTTTAAGGGTATTTTCAGTTCTTGGTCTTTCTGTGTGTAGCGGTGGGGCGGGGCAGAGGGGGTATTGTAGGGAGAGGGGAATAGACACTGTAGACACTGGAGAGTAAAGTAAGAACGAAATCAAAGAATCCTTGGCATGTGCATTTCAACTCAGAACTTTCTGCTTTACCATGTTTCCTCAAAACTGTTTTATTATTCCTATAGGCTTATATAAATCTGTGAAGGGTCTAGTGAGATTAAAACTCATGAAGTTGATAGTTACTTGATATGCCCAAAGAAAAATAAAGATAAATTCAACCTCAACTAAGAGAGAGTTAGTATTTTTGTTAATATTTTATTTTTTTAAGTAATCTCTATGCCCAGCATAGTGCTTGAACTCACAACCCCTAAGATCAAGAGCTACATGCTCCACCAACCTGGCCAGTTAGGTGCCCCAAGATTTACTATTTTAAATACACATAAACACTATGAATGTATGTTGAAATCACTGAAATTACACATATGTTATGAATAATACTAACTGCTGCTAGCAAAACATTTTTGTTCCATTTGGGCTTGCAAATCAGCAGAAAGTCTGTTAAAAATTAGTGTAATAACATAATATTTCTGAAATATTACCAGATGTCTTTTTTATTTGCAGAAATTATTGCTCCAGACACTGAAGCTGAGGCATCCTGTGCTTCAGAGGAAAGATAGATATGGCCAAGAACAATGAAAGAATTGTCCAACGTTGACTTTCAAAGCATACTTTCTAAAAAAGCACATGTAGAAACAGTTCCTTTCATTTGCCAGAATCAGGCACTGGAGTGAGAGAGCTCCCTGAATCCAGCAAGGTCCCTTTATGTATGCAGAATTAGACTTAGGGCCTAAACCAGTTTGGTTTCTCTCTTGTGACGGAATAAGAATCCTTACCCATGTATTGCTTTTTTTAATGTGCTAAATGCTAACCTCAAAAGTCAAGTGTGCAATACCAGAGTCTAATTGTAAGGGCAATGAACTGAGTCCTGGGTTTGAAATTAAGAAGGTCAAATTATAGATTTCCTTCAAACGGACTTTCAGTGTAAGATTGAGCAATCCATCATTGTGCTATTTCTATTTTAATGGATTATAACTAAAACTCTTTTCTTTGAAGTCATTGCTAGCTCTGGATAAAAGCACAGTCTTAAGTTTAATCCCTTCCATTTATTAATATAATTTTTTGCAACATACCAAAAAATTAGTGTGTAATACTCTAACCTCCTTTACTCATTTAATTTTGGCATAATACAGCTTTTATTGTCCTGCTTGAAGACTTGCTCTTTCTGACCACATTGACCCCATCTGTTCTCCATGGTGAGGCCCAAAGAGACTGGGAATTCGATCTGGTTACCTCGCCCAGGAAGCCCCTCTTCTAGCAGAGCATGTATCTGTCATTGTGCTCCATTGTGGCATCCACATCCATTTAGGGGGACTTCTAACTGGGTAGAAGTTAGAAGTAGGCAAGTTTCACTTGCATGTCAGCTTTTCATTCGCAACAGTGTTTCTCTTGGACTCAAGTTTAGTGAATAGGTATTGTGCCTTTTGTTCCAAGGGCCTACTTACCCTGTCACCCTCATCATTAAGGAGAGGCCTACCTGGGTTCCACTTTGTGTGAGGTGCTCTGCAAAGGAAATTTCGCAGACGGATTCAGGTCTATTCATTGATTCATTCAAGAAACATTTATTTAGTTCCTGAGGACAAAGTAAAACAAACAAACAACAAAGGACAGTCCTTCTCTTGGGTACTTCACAGTCTAGAGAAGGAAACACAAAAATCAATGATTATAAGGAGTAACATGGCTATAAAATAAATTCAATATTGAAGCTTAATCCTTAAATTCTTTGGCATTCATAAATGATAATGTTAACAGCAAAATAGATGATTATAATCTCGAAAAATGTTCAGATCTGGTAAGGAGGTGAAATTTCTGGTTTCAAATGCCATTTCAATCCTGAATCACTTACCTTCTTGGGTTCCGTTCTCTCTATAAAATGAGAAAACGAATCAAGATGACTTCCAACTGTCTCTCTGGCCACCACATGCGACAAATCCACAATTCTAAAAGCTATCGAGAAAACTCTCCCGCTAGTTTAAACTGCGACCTGTCAATAATGTACTTTTAGACACATGGCTTTCAAGGTCTGATTTGCTGCCAACTTGCCTGGCTGTATTTATTTCCTCTGAAGTTGAACTATCAGAGTGGGAATTAAAAATTGGACACGTTACCTTGGTGATCATACTAAATCCCCGTGAATCAACCAATAGCCATCTGGCGGTTGAGTGTGTTTGAAAACAAGTGTGCTAAGCTTGGGGAAGGGCCCTTACTCAGGCTTCTGGCGATACTTATTGAAGTGGATTGGATTTTCTCTCTGATTGGGATCCTTTGTTGGGAGGAGGCTTCGTGCTTGGAAAGCCTGCAGTTGTGGCTGTATGGTCGTCGGTATCACTTAGCTCAGAGGAACGTGGCCTACGAAATGCATGGCGAGAATACTGTAGCCACGCTTTGCTTTTTCTCCCCCAGCATCAGTTGCTCTCACCTCATTTGTGACGTGTATGTGCACATCTCTTGGGTTTCTTCAACCTGTGTTTGGAAGGAAAGAAGGCCTGGTCTTATTTGAACACCCCCTAACCCACAGATAAGTAATATGTACACACTGGCATGGAACAAAGCATCATTCATGAAGAAGAAATAGTTTAGGCTTTGAGAACTGTCATTAGAAGCATCAGAATTATTGATTTGGAACCATTTTATAGTGGGCCATTTTGGAAGAAGCAGGGAACCCAGGATAAATGGAAAACTAAAGATTTCTCATGCTTTCTGAATTAGTATCATCAAATTTGCTCACTTATATTAATAAATTGGCATTTTTATCTGACATGGTTATTTATTTTACATAACTAAAATTTCTTCAGCATAGACCTTAAGTCAGGCATGGTAATAAATGCTGTGCATGCATTAATTCATGTGATTCACGTAATGAATGTTAGACTTAGGTGAAATCATTTCTCCTACTCTAGATATAAGAAAACCAAAGTGTAAAGAAGCTTGAAGAGGAACTTCCTCAAATCTCCAAGGGTATAAGTAGTGGAATTAAGACTTGGAATAATAAAACATAACCCATAGGCTTTGTGAGAAGTAAATTAAGTACTTACAAAGCATTTAATTCAGTGCCTAGAATATAGTAAATGTTCAACAAACAGTAACTATTTATTTATTCATTCAGCATAGCACTTGCTTAAAGAAGGAAAATTGGGTGCTTTGGGGGAGATAAAAATAAATATGTGGCTTCTGTATTCAAGGACCATATATAGTCTTGGGGAGAAAAGAGATATGTAATTAACCAGTTTAATAAAAGGCAGATAATGAGGACAAATAGAAAAAGGCTCAAGTGAAAAAGACAGTATATCCAGTGGAGGAATCTGAAACCTTAATGAAAGAGACAATAATCAGAGAAAGACAAACATCATATGACTTCACTCATATGAGGACTTTAAGATGCAAAAAGAGATGAATGTAACAGAAGGGAAGCAAAAATAATATAAAAACCAGGAAGGGGACAAAACATAAGAGTCTCTTAAATATAGAGAACAAACAGAGGGTTACTGGAGGGGTTGTGGGAGGAGGGGTGGGCTAAGTGGGTAAGGAGCATTAAGGAATCTACTCCTGAAATCATTTTTGCATTATATGCTAACGAACTTGGATGTAAATGTAAAAAATAAATTAAAAAAAAAAAGAAAGAGACACTATTGGATCAAAGTGTATGGAGCAACTACTGGGTATATTCTAGATATAGATATGCTGGGACCAAAGAAGAATCTGTCTGGTGGTGTTTTATGGCCACAAAGCAGATTATAATATCATAAAGAACATGTTTGCTTCCTCCTGAATACTCCAAAACATGTGGTATTTTTTTCTTAATGTCAGTGCTCAGATTGCCACACCCCAGTGATCAGTTTGGATACAGTTGTGGAAGCACATGAAACCTTCCCCTCTCACTGTCCCAAGTCCCCAGTACTTTGTACATCATTTGTTTCTGCAAGAATTTGAAACTAAAGAGAATTCTGTAAGGATAAAGGCTAATATGGAAGGTCAAAGAGGTCCGTAAATGCCATATTGAATCTTAAGAGGTATGCCAGGATGGATAAATTATTTGTCATATACTCAAAATGACAATCATCCTTTTGAGCCATCCTCAGTAGTTGTGGAAGATTTAGCAATTTAGCAATTGACCACTCAATCCTCTCCTATAGCTGCATTTGGATTTTCAACTGCTTGACACTTCACAATTCACTTGAATGTTTCATTCCAAGCTAAAATGTTAAAATCTGAGTTGGTGATTTCTCCCTCTTAACTAGCTCCCACTCCCCTTTCATCTATGTCCATAGATAGGCCACCATTTTCCTAGTTCTCTAGAGTCTAAACAAGCCCTTCCCAATAGAAATATGTGAGCCATACATGTAATGTTACATTTTCTACTAGTCACATTAAGAGTTTTTAAAAAGGGGGCACCTGGGTGGCTCAGTCAGTTAAGTATCTGACTTCAGCTCAGGCTCTGATCTCATGATTCATGAGTTAGAGCCTTGCATCGGGCTCTGTGCTGACAGCTCAGAGCCTGGAGCCTGCATCGGATTCTGCGTCTCCTCTCTTTGTCCTTACCCCGCTCATACTCTTCCTCTTTCTCTCAAAAATAAATAAACCTTAAAAAATTTTTTGAAAGAAACATGTTAATCTTTAACCCAAAATTATAACAAAATACAAAATACAGAATGTTGTATATATAAAATATCTAAAATATGAGCACTTTAACATGCAATCAATATAAAAATTAAGGACATATTTGCATTCTTTGATGAAAAATTATTAGAAATCCAGAGCACATTTTACACTTGCATGTCAATGGAGACTAGCTGTAGCTGAAGTGCTTACCAGCTACATGTGGCTGCGGCTACCATGTTGGACAATGCAGGGCTAGACCTCATACTTACCTTCCACTCATTCTCTCTCGCCCTCCATGTCCAAACATTTACCATGTCTCTGCAATGTCTCTCATAACTATCTTGCCACTTCCACTTGCCACATTATTTCTTTATCTCCCAAGCGTCTTACCTCACATATCTCCCATCTATTCTGTTTCCTTGTTCTAATCCATCAAATAAACTACTGCAAGACTAACTTTCCCAAAGTGCCACCAAAAAAAATCAATGGTTCCCTGTTACTTATCAAACAGTATTCAAATGCCTCAGCCTGATGCTCAAAACCCTCCACAAATGTCACTGAATCATTTTATAATCTCATGTTTCATTGCTCCTCTTGCTTCAACTAATCCAGTCTACGGATTGTCTCCCACTCGTACTCCCACAGTCCCAATTCTGCCCCCTTGGTCATTGAACCCATTCTTCTGCCTATTGACATTTTACCTTTTCTTCAGAGTTGTTGTTGAACCCTACTTTTTCCATTAATATCTGCCTGTTCTTTCCAACTAAATGGGATCTCCTCATTCTTTCACAGGACAATCCTGTATTTTTCATGCAATTTAGGCAAACCTACTTTGACTTAGATTCTTGGATATTTTTTTTATCCCTTCTGTATTTTTTTTTCCTGTGGGGCAGGATAGTATCTTTAAAATCTCAGTATCCTAGGTAGCTCTCAACTGGTTTCATTTAATGTATAGATAGCCAAGAGAAGCAAATCTCTGAGATTCATTGGTGGCAGTAAGGTAAAAATGTAGGAACCCAAATTTTTGAAATACCTTCTCATTATTCAGGCAACAAAAGATGCCCACAAAAGCAAAATATTTAATGTGATAGGTGTTTTGCATAGAGTTGGACTGGGAAGCTAAGATTAGAAGTCAATACCTACCCTACAAACTTTCTTATGGGGATGTGTTTTACAAGCAGAGTTGTTGTGGAAGGTACTGGATATGAGAGAAGAGGCTAGAACCATTACTGAACTGTTGTCATAATTTATATATAAAATGTACATTTTCTTACCTTGTCTGGGAGCATTATTCCAACATTGTAATCTTCATTTGGGCTTCTCCTAGGTAACGTCAAACTGTGTATGCAGAACCATTAAGCCTAGGGTTTTTTTTTTTCTTTTTGTAAGACTCAAGTTTATAAAGCAGTAGGTCAGCAGTACATAAAGAAACATACAAGTTTCTTCAAAAGAAATCAAGCCAATGAAAATAAATTGTGAAGAACATAAGTGAGAGAAGCAATCATTTCAGTCCATTTGTCTGAAAGACACTCACACTCTTAGAGCAAATTCAAAGAAGGAAAAACAACCCTGTCTCAGTTTTTGGACCCATGCCCAGGATCCTTTTCTTCTAAATATGGAAATAGATATTTAAGTGCCTTGTGCATTCATACCCACTTTCCAGGTTGCTTCTGTGATTCTGCTTCCCCACAACATGACAGTTTCTTACCCCCAGGCAGAAAGCTCTCTCCATCTGTGCAAACCACATCAATTCAATCCCATTCAATTATGCAGGGATCCGGGCAGTGGGCATCATTCAACACAGAGACAGTGAACTACTTAGTGTTTTAGATTTTTTCTGAATTCCTAATAGCCTATCAACTACAGCAGAATAAAGAGTTTTTAGAATTGGTTTCTTTTAAAAGCTAAACAGACCCCACCATTGCTGGTTTATGTAGTCTCTTATTTAATATCAATGATGAAAATTTCTTTGAAGAGTTTGACATGAGAAGGAGTTTAGCCTATGTTTCTTTCTTTCTTTTTTTTTTTTTTAGAGAAAGAGAGAGAGAGAGCATGTGCAAGCAGGCATGAAGGGGAGAGGAAGAGAGAAAGAAACCCAAGCAGACTCCACACTCAGTGCAAAGCCTGATGCAGGACTCTCCCACAACCCTGGGATCACAATCTGAAGCAAAATCAAAAGTTGGACACCCCATCAACTGAGCCACCCAGGTCCCCCTAGCCTATGTGTCTGTTATAAAAATAGGGCAGTCAGGATAAGATTTCAATTATAGGTCGGAATTATAAAGTTCTAATTATAAAATTCATGGAGCCATAATAAAAATATCTTCCAGATAAGTAAATGTTTAGAAGCGTGTCTCACACTATGGAAGATATATTTAACTCAGAGCACTCATATCAAAGAATCTTGCGAAAACTGCCACAATACAAAGAAATGGCTGGGATGATTTAACCAAGGCTTTATAAAGATTTGTCCTGGTAGAACTTACCATGTGTATTGATTTCAGCGATAGCAATCAGGTCACAAATAAGGGCTTGGGCTGGAGGTAGGACGGGATGATGGGGAAATGTCATGTCAGGAAAGGAGAACAGGAAAACAAGAGGATAAAATTCTTTGTGTGTGTGGTAGGTCTTTGTTTTGAGGTTAAAGTTGTCCTTACTACCATCAACTCAACAACTCTGCTGTATTTATGCTTCTCAATATGGCTTGAAATCCCTTTGTAGATTCCAAGCTTCCTGAGAGAAGCATTCTGAGTTACCCTTTCTTTTACTTCTTTTGTTATTAAAATTTTTTTAATGTTTATTTTTGAGAGAGAGAGAGAGAACAGAGTGTGAGTGAGGTAGGGCAGAGAGAGAGGGAGACGGAATCCTAAGCAGGCTCCAGGCTCTGAGCTGTCAGCAAAGAGCCTGATGCAGCCCTTTCGTTTACTTCTTAATAGGTTTTAAAAACCTCGTCTCTCTGCAATCTGTGGTGTGTGTGTGTGTGTTTCATAAACTTTCAAATAGAAAACAAAAGCCTAACCATATACTTTTGGATTCACAAATAGAGCACAAATGAAAAAAATGCATTTATTTATAAAAGAAAAAGTTAAGAGTCCCTTGGACAACATGATTCATTACCACCAAATATATACTGGGCACTGTCTAGGGCCCTTATATAACATATAAGGTTTTTTTTTTTATCTACTAGAAGAGACCAATTGGCTCTTTATATTACCATCTTAGATGTGTCCATATGTATGTGCTTAAGTTTCTAACACACACTTAAGTGTCTTTTATTTATATGAGTTAGTTGTTCCTGGGTTGCTCTAATAACTATACACTTCATGAATCCATCCTCTTGCTGGACACCCACGGAAAAATATTGTGTTCTTGGAAATACCTTATACTTGAGCTTTGATGTCCCACGTAAGTCAGTGGGTTATAGGGTCACAATCACCGGCTTGCAAAATTCATCATAAACACCAGCTCCCAAGAGAAAAAGAAGAAATCTACCTTCCTGGTGGGTTCCACCTCTCCCTCTGGTAACAAGTCTCTGGAGAACCAGTGGGGACATCGTTGGCCGTTCTTTTCTAATGGGAAATTATCTTTGACTCTGAGATTTATACTTACATTGTTTGAATAAGGCCTAAACTAGAGTGAGTTCTGTCATATGTTCTTCTGACTCATGCTACCTAAGAACTATTTTGAGGCCAAATTTAGTGAAGAAAACTTGCCAAGAGATTGGGACTGTCTTCCAAATACGTAGGCAAATTTTGTGCTGAAAGCAAACTGCTGAAGAAACAGAACCATGTGCTTGTAACGAGGCTTCTGTAATCAAGGGACCTAAAGCAACTGCCATATGTTCATGACCCCCCCCGTCAACTTAATAAAGGCACCTTTATTTCACCAGAAATAAAATTTTATTAGTAACATGTCAAATATGTTTTAAAATACAGTTACCTTTCTTCTTCCTCTCAGTTTAAAAAACAATCCAATAAAAACTCTAAATCATGACCCAAATATTTTTAAATGTGAAAATGACATAGTTTAGATTATGTAACAGACACACAGTTTCCCAAATAAACGTTGTAGAACACCATCTGCTTGATATTTGGGTGCATTCCCACAGAACTAAATTTCTGCTTCTTTCCCCTTCATCAATGGTGTATGACAAATTTATGGCAGCATATTTCACAATAGCTATATTAACAATTTGTGACCAAAGGAGAGCCTGACAAAATCACTTGGCATGCTCAGATTAGACAATTTATGCGACTCTCTCCTGGACACCAACCTTCCACTGACAACTAAAGAGAAACAATGAGTCTGTAACAAGGAGAGGATCTTTCGTGGAATAAAGCTCAAGAAGGAGTTCAAAACAAGAAGCTGAAGATCCAGGTGCCATTTTCCAGCTTATGTTTATCAAATTCTTCAGGCCATGCTTTCACCTACAAGTTTGAATTTAATATAGGATGTTTTTATAAGGTTTTCTCACATTTGGCCAAGCAAGACATTGCCAAATTCTTCTCAACTGTCAACAACATTCCATCTTCGCTCTAGTGTTACCAAATACAGCTTACTTATCTGGGTATAATCAAGGGGGGGAAAATCAAGAAGAGAAATCTACCATATGTCATTTCTTGGCCGATAAGAGTGGTACATGACTATATCCCTGTCCCTTTTTTGCCCTTGTTGAAGATAAAATCTGTATGAGAAATCATTTTGTATGTATTTGGATATATAAAATATTATATTTGTGGTCAATTTGGAGACCAATTTATGACATTTACTTTTTATCTTTTATTTCTTTAGATTAAAAAAATTCTATAGGAAACAGGCACAAACACATATTCTTTCAAAGTAATCAGAATATAGGCTTGATTCCCACACTGATGTAGGGCCTCATTATTCAAAGCATAGTTGGTAGACCTGGCATCACCCACAGCATCTAGGAGACTTGAGAAATATGGAATCTCAGGACTTGTCCCAGACCTACTGAAAGGAATTTGTATTTTAACAAGATCCCCTGTGAGAGATCTAAGATGCAGAAGATTTGGGAACTGCTAATGTAGAGGAATGATCTTGATCCACCCAACTATAGAATAATCCCTGGGAAAAAACAATTACTGCAAGGTAAATTTTGTTCAAAATGTTCAGTTATGAATGTAATAACTTTTAGACATGATCCACTTAATAAAGAAACAAACACCTGAAACATGTCACCTTGCTGATGTGCGGAAGGAAGTTAGCTAATGGGAAAATGCTTAAAATTTTATATATTACATAAGTGATCATGAACTGCTTGAATTAATCACACACAATATTTCATTGTTTCCAACCCAAGGTATTTGCTTTAGCGAAACATACACAAGTGATAACTATTACACTGAACCCAAGAAACCTGAAGATTACCTTAGTAGTCAATTATTTAATGACTAAGTACAATAGTTTTAAAAAGAATTGTATCAAGAAACTGATGAATTCTAGGATGATACATTTTGGAAACCCTTTCCCAAAGGAGTTCAAACAGTACTGAAAATTGTTGTTTTCTACCAAGGATCTTTGAGCAAACAAATTACAATGCTGGGGGTGGGGGGTGAGTGGAATGGGAGGGTGAAGAATTAGAAACATAACCGCTGCTCACAGCCAACTGCAAAGTCTGGGGTGATTCAGGGAGGAGGGAAGGAAGATGGCCCCCTAGCTGGTGTTAAGAAATCCCGAGGTCTGTTCCAGCAGTTCACCAGCACAAGGCAAATTAAAGAAAGCTGCCCTTCTAACTTTGACCACATTATATACAACTCTTAGGCTGTAATTTCCCTATTCTTCTCTTTCAAGTCTGTCCTTCGCTTTAATATTAGCCTGATTTCTCCTGTAAACGTACATGAAATCTAGAGAAGGAGGGGAGAAGGAATTCTTCTGTATTTGTACTTGTCCCCTCGCCACCCCTATAATCCCCGTGCTCTGGGAAGAAACCAAGGCCGGCCACCCTTCCCCTCACAACAGTGGCTTTCTATTATGCTTCCAAGAATAAAATATGTTACAAAGTAGAACGTACATTGCTTCCGCTCTAAGATCTAGATGAGTAGACCTTCCCTTCTCCCCGTGCATCTTCCCAGCTGTGAACCGCTTTGGAGACACACATTTGATGATCATCCCACAGTTTGGAAAGGAGAAATGTTAGCGCTCCTCTCACTACTTTTAAAACAAAACCAAATAGCTCTGAGTTCCTCCTTCATCAGTGAACTGCTTGAGCAAAGCGACTGTGTATCCTTCACCTCTGCATATCCGACCCTGGCACAGCGTCTGGCTCACAGTTGCTTAGTAAATGGTGGGAACTTAGACTTTCTCCTAAGTCCTCTAAGCACTAAATTTGTTAAATCTTGGGTTGCACATTGAAAGCCGATCATGTGTTTGAGCTTCCACGTACATAAACCTCACCATTAGTCTTTCTCCTAACTTACTTCCTGTTTCTTCCTGTATCCATCTACCCAGGGAGCTGAGGCTCCAGGTTGTTTCACAGTCACATCACATTCCAGATAATATATGCTGAATAAAATCTACTCTTACACATCATTGACGAATTAAAGAAAACTATCAATATGTTATGGCTATCACTTTTGGGGGTGCACAGAGACACAGGGAAGCAAAAATAAGTGTCACAAGTAAGCAACCCACCCTCACAATGAAACGACTTTCCCTTTCACTTACTAATACTGTTTTTTTAATTTTTATGCCCCTCCTTTTTCCTTCCTCGTCTTTTCATTTTCATCTTCTCATCTAAAAAAATTTTCTTCTTCTTTATTAGACCTTCAGGCTAATTGAGCACCCACAAGAGTAATCAATATTACCAAAGGCATTCAGATTTCTCATCCTGTCTTTCTTATCTAAGGATGGCTTTTGTTACCAAAGAAAGGATGTCCAGGTTCAAAAAAGTTTTTACTGGTCTCTCACCTTTTGCTTCTCCCGTAATACAGCATGTGGGATGGGGTCAACAAAGCAGGTCTTTATAGAGTCTCTCTATATGTCAGTTTGCCAGGGTAAAATGACAGCAATGTATTGGTTGATTCAGACAAGTTTACATCACTTAAATACAAATGATTATTTTTTAAAAAGTCAAGAAAACATTAGTCTACTCATTATCTATGAATCGTTTATTGGACAAGAGATTAAATGCTCGTAAAGATATTTTTAAATAACTTGTTTTGAAATCGACTTTTTTTCAAAAAGCATATTCACAAATACCACTGATCTCTGAGGCAGTTCCTTAAGAGTGTATGGGTCAGAGAGCTCAGTGAATGATGTCACCAAATAAAACAGACTTTAAATCTGTTACTTGCACACAAGCTGTTACTTTAAGTTTTGTGACATACCCTAACTATTATAATTTCACACTTTCTTGATAATTTTTTCTCTCCTTCTCTTTCCTATCCCAAAGTTGCATTTCTCTCCTCAAACAATTTCAATATGTTCCAGCTTTATAAGTCACATCTATTCACCCTGGTGTTTTTCTTATAGACATTGTTCAAATGTTTCTTTCAGTCAAAAAAATTAAAACTGTTAGAGAGCTAATTCTACTTTTAAATTATATGTAGTATAATTATCCTAATTTGGAGCCTATTCAATTAATATCCTCATTGTTTAAGAAACCTACGTTTGAAAAGAAGTGTTGTTAGAAATAAGATATTTTATAAGCAGTGAAATAAAGTTTTTGAACTTTGGTGCCAAATTTTGCCCTTAAATTAATTTTTAAATATCTATTCTTATTTCAAAACTATCTTACCATTCATAGAAAATTGCCTCTAAAAATTAGTCCCAATTATAATTTTTCAGTTTTTTTCTAAAGTATTTTGTACTAATTCTAATTAAGCAATTAAAAACAAACCTGATACTTTTATCAATTATAGATCTATATAATCTTCACAACCCATGCTAATTAGGGTGCCAATAATCTTCATACCAAACACATCCACCTGACTCACCTGATGATTCATTAAAAGGAATAAATGGGATGTCAAAACTAAAAACAAAATTATCTTGAATAAAAAAGGACTTCCTGGAGACAAGGAATATAAGACGGCCTTCAACTAGGGAAGGTACAATGTATACAAGTCACCATAGTTAGGTTTGTGAAAACATACGATCACCGAAGGCCTGTAGTATCTTCATTTAAAGCAGTGTCCTTGATTATCATTACTATGTTTAAAGTGCTGTGAAAGCACATTAGTAAGCGCTTCGTTCCAAAACCCTTTAACAATGTTCTCCTATGCCCCGTGCAATCCTTATTTTAGATTCTTATCTTCATTATCATAATCTCTCTAACACTCATCTTTGGGTCTTTGGTATTTTCTTGAATATACCTTTGGCACCTAGTTTTCCCAATCTGTTTTATCAGTTAATGACGGTTCTTTGAATGATATGCTCCATAGGACAGAACTCTGGTCACTGAAATCAGACATCTCACTCAAAACTCACAGAACATTATGAACCACTTCAAATAATTTCAGGAATCTATCCAACTTATTAAATAATTATCTTTCAAATTGCAAAATATAGGGACTTATCTAGACTTCACCACCAAAAGCATTCTGATACATTTTGTCAAAGAGTGAATGGTTAGCTATTATACAAAAATCAGTGCAAAGTTTCATCCAGGCAGCCTTAAATCTACTCTTCGATGAATAACATCATGTAGAATTTCTGTTGCTTTCACTAATTTTTGCAGATAAGATGTTTTTAAATTGTCAAGCTATTAAAACAAATTGACCTGCCTTACCTTTTCCTGAGCTTCACAGCCTATACAAATGACATCATAAATAAAATTGAAATTCTTAACTAAAGACCAACCACAAATTTTAAATGACCTCTAGAACTTAGAGATGAGCCCATCTGCAAGGCTCATTTTAATAAATTTTACTTTTAAAGATAAATGTCTATCAAGGCAAAAATATAAAAAAAAAATAAAACCAAACCAAAACAAAATAAAACAAAATGGATCAGTCTGGCGTAATCTGGTTGTTACATTCAGCAGTTAAGTTGCAATATATTTGCCCCACCTTGAATTGCCACGAACCACAAAAGGAGAATGGTGTCAAACAATTATTTGGCACAGTGCCTGACAAGCCAAAACTTTCCAGGAAGAACCGATTTTCCCCTCATTGTTTACAGAAAAGTAAATTAATTCCACCCTTAGTATTCAGAGATCCTGCATTATCAGTGCAGTGTCATGCTTTGTCACTTTCCACTAAGAGTGGCAGAATCTGGAAACAGGGGCTTAAACGTTTAAATCCATAGAAGAACTTGACATAAGTCTCTTTGTACACGTCATCTTATCTTTTAAAGAAACATAAAGAACTTTGCCTTTAAAGCACTCGTTTGCTGCTTTATAATATGTGGACATAGTTTCAATTTGGATGAGACTAAGGACTGCTGAGTTATAACCAGGGCTCCCTCCGCTCAGGTCAGCATGCATGCCGTCTTTGATCTCAAGTGCACTGGTAATGAGTGCCTTATTTTAATATCTTCACTAAGACAGTTCAAGCATTTAGAAACAAAGTATCAATGAACTTAACAGTTACTTTAATTCATTTTATAAATAAGCAACTGAGAATTTTGCTCCAAGTGGCTGCTAGTGTAGCCCATCCCATAAATGGCATTCTCCGAAGCATAAGGCACAATATGATATGAATGCAGCTCTTCATAATAAAGAGACTGAGAACAGCATTCCTGTACCATGAACTTCAGCCGTTTTCTTGTATCAGAATAAGCAGTCTTATAACAGGGAGCTTCTTTAAAGTATTCATAGCTCTCTTTCTCCGTCTCTAGATGTATCTTCCTCAGCAAATTGTTAATTAACACAGACCTTCTTAAGTAGGTTTCTGGGTCTTCAAGAAACCTGAGCTTCTCCAGAGAAAGTTTGAGAATGCAAGTCCTGTCCTCGGGCAATATCAGGTGCTGGAAAGCAAACATATCATTATCTATTTTTAGAAAAAAGAAAACTAGAGCTTTTTGCTATTGACAAGACTCAAAACAAAAAAGGAAAAGATAATGATAAGTAAACCCTTACTTTTGGAAAATACCCATGGTAATCTTGATGTAAATCTTCTTCTTCTGCATATTTTCTCTTAAAGTAGGCTACTTTCGACGTTGTTAATGTATATGGTAATACTTTTGTTGGATAATCTAAACAAAATAAAATAATGGGATAAACATCAGATTTTATTGTGACAAAGAGCATTTTATAAGTTCTCCTTATAAGAAGAAACTGTTGGTTGACCCTGGGAAAAAAAATCCCATCTCCATTTACTAAGCAATATGATAAAGTCTTCAGCAGCAATTGTTTTGTGACCAAAAGGCCTGTGTGTAGGTAACTGCCACCACTCAGACCTAAAGTAAATGTTCCAGGTTGGAGAATTATATACATTGCCTTATGTTGCTCCTCAAAAATGAATACTTACCAATCTTCTATTTAATTTCATGCCATTTAATGTCAAAATATGCCCAAATTTGAAGTTGGTTCACAAAATCAGTGGAAAGAGGAAAGTAATTTTTCATCATTTAGTTAAACTCCTTAGTTTACGAAGGGAATTTAACGTTGCTAGGTGCATCTAGGTTAATCCAATTGGTATAAAACAGTTGATAACCCAATTACACTTTAAAGAAATAATCATGTGTGTCAATAGACCTATGACATGGTCATGCCATGGCTGTTCTCATAACACACAGCTTAATCATATGGAGAGGAGAGGCTTAAATAGCATCCTGACTGACAAACCTGAGCTTGGTATAATATCTGAACATGAAAACTTTGTTCCCTGCTTTAAAATGCTATTCATGGTTGGTGGGTTCGAGCCCCGTGTCAGGCTCTGTGCTGACAGCTCAGAGCCTGGAGCCTGCTTGAGATTCTGTGTCTCCCTCTCTCTCTTCCCTTCCCCTGCTCTAGCTCATGTGCTCTCTCTCACACACAAAAATAAACATTTTAAAAAATACTAGTGCTATTGAGGTGTCTGCCTTGTTTAAGGAAGGACAGGAGTGTTCTGAAAGCGGATTTGCAGAAAACATTTGGTTTGAAGGGAGTTCCTACTTTGTACTGTAGGTGGTGCTCACAGCACAGAAAAGAGGCAAGTTCAACCTTAAAAGCAAAGGACAAGTCGCTTCCTAGTCAAAGCGTTGAATGAACTTAGAATACAAATTGAGTCCTGGTTAGTACAGACTCATTCAAGCTCAGGAGGCTGAACCAAAATAAATGCTCGCATTTACACGTCAACTATTTTACTTTTAATCCACACCTTCAAATACTTCTAAGTATTGAAACTATTTGATTCACAAATAAGTAATTTATTAATGTGTTGGTTACATAAATTTACAGTTAAGACTTCTGATGTTTTTCTTCTAACATTTTAAATTTTAAAAATATTAAATATTAAAAATATGTTCTTCAAGAACCTGCTTCTTCTAGCTTTTCTTCCAATTTAGCGGCATCTGTATATCACTCACTGCAAGTTTGGGTGGCTGAATGGTTTTCCTAAACCTACAAGCTACAAAAATCACACCTAAGGCATTCCGAATTTTCACTGATACCAGTGTGGACTGCAAACCCAAGAGAGTCTTCAAGTGCAACTGGCATGACCTGCAGGGGCAGTAACAATTTTAAAGCCCTGGTGTGTCTGACCTAAAAAGAGAGAAATGTGCAATGATCACTCACAACTGAAGCCACTGGATGTATGAAGTCTCTGAATTCAACAAGCAGAACTCAATTTATATGGAGGATTCACAGATTTCAAAAAGTTGGGGGGAAAAAAGAACAAAATGGATTGTACTGAAAACAAAGAAAGCATTACTGAATCCAGTTTTCTCAGGGGCTGTGTTTTGGTTGGGGGTTTTTGTCTGTTTGTTTTTAGTAGACTGCATTTTCTAACATGTATTTTTAAAGCATTCCATCAAATAATTAGGTGAAGCTTTGGATTATTCTGTGATGACAATTAATTATTGTGACGGAATTCTTTTTTAACTGTTTAACTAGTCGGCTGTGGATCTCAAGTGTTGGAGAGCATCAAAATCATCTGAAGGGCTCTTCAAAACACAAATCGCTGGGTCCCACCCCCACAATTTCTAATTCAGGAGCTCTGCATCAGGAGCAGAGAATTTACATTTCTAACAAATTTCCAGGTGACCCTGAGCCTGCAGGAGTGGGGACCACATTTTGAAAGCAATTGTTGCACAACAGCAAGGAGAAAAGCAGAACATTTGGCCCATCAACGGATTGTCTTATCATCCGGATGCCAAGCAATCAGCTTGATTGATTTTTGTTGGTGGTGGTGTTGCTATCACAACATTGGCTACATTGGCTCCAATGCTGTAGCATCGCAAACAAAGCCAGACTGCCTTTTAACTAAATAGTGAAGGAAGCATGAGGTCACTTTTCAACATAAATTCTGGGTTCACATCAAGAAGTATCAATGACTGTTATTAGCATTATAGCTGGACAAGTCACTTAATAAAAAAAATAAGGCCCAAAGAATTATTACGGTAGGAAAGGATTGATGAAAGACTTGGAAAGAAGAAGAATGACTTTACCATAGCAGACGTTTTCATCAATTTATATTTTGCTTTTTTAACATCTGCTCATTTTATTTTCCAGAAGAATGCAATGTCTATAGCATTTACGACAAAATGAAAACCTCTGAAGGAATGATACAAGGCAGAGAAGGTGGTAGCTTTGGAAAACCAAATGTCAACTAAACCAAGTGATGCTCTGGGGAAGATATTTTTAATTGATAGACCAAGACCAGAAAATTATACTAAATATCTCCAAAGTTCATTAAGAGCCAGTTTGGTATTGGAGAAGTGAGCCTCAGATACAGAATGTATTAGACTCTGAAAACACAGTAAATTCTCAGGGGTCCGGATTCGTGTCTCAGCTCCGTGGGCAACACACTTAGCCACTTAGTTTATTGCTCTTAAAAAACACCCCCAAGGGTTGTTGAAATGCTGAAAAGCTTTCACAGCTGGTATTGGTTTGACAATTACCTCCTTGCAGGCTGTTTAGCTATTTGCAGTGTTTTTGGCATAAATGTTTTTGGAGGATGCTTTCAGCCACTTTGAGGCTAAAATATATAGCAAACATAAGTTCCGACATCTGTTTTCTTGGCTGGATTGAAACTCAAAAAATTTGGAGCTGGAAACTTATTGACTACCTGCTTCAGCCTCCAAAGTTTACAGATGAGGAAACTGTGGCTCAGCAGGGTTCCGTGATTTATAATCAGTTACGTAGCTATGAGTTTGGGTTTTAAAGCCAGGTTGAAGTGGGTTTGAATTCAAGTTCTGCTGTTCCTTAGTTGTGTGGCCTTGAGAATATCACATAAACATGTTACAAGTCTCATTTGTAAAGTGGGGATAGAAATATCACTGGCTGATAGGATTGTTGAAATAATTCATGGAAGGGGACTGGCACTGTGCCAAGCATATAGGAAGCACTCAATCAAATGTGAGCTCTTTTTAGTGCCAATAGGCACAGACCTATCCCACAGGCACAAATCCCAGCCTGCCCTCCTAGCTCTGACCCTAAGACTTTTTTCTACTGCCCTTCCTCCCAGAAATATTACATTGTAATTGGAGAGTTAAAAGACTACAAAAGAATATTTCAAATGATCAAGTAAAAAAAAATACGGTTCAGGTGCTATGATGACCCCAAGAAAATGTTTCTGAATTACTTGCCACTGGTCATACATTTGGGATGAAAGAAATTTACATTGTTTCTGAAACATCCGGATAGTCATTTGGAGAATTTAAGTTACTCTAGATATCCAAAGAAATTTGCCTATTATGATCCAGCAAACATGTGTAGATCTGTTTATATCATTCTCCCATAACTAAAAAGCCAAACTCAATCCAGAGAATTGAGCTAGACAGGAAAAAAGTGAAATGATTTTCTGTGTTCATTTTCACTGTCTTGAGTTCTGAGAATTGCATAGAAATTATAAAACTGAATTAGGCCACACCTAAATTTATCTTGGAAGGTAAAATGGTTAATGCTGGTTTGAACACTCACACATAAAACGCCTGTGTCCAGCTCAACGTATTTCACAGTGTAAGACTTCAGGAAGCAACACATTAGAAGTTAGGGAATAGAATGACTGCCCCTGTCATTAGGGTTCCAGCAGCACAATTTATACACATTTTTAAAATAAATGTTTCAAATGTAATTACAAACGATTGCTCACGCACTCCTCCTATTGTTCTGCCCCTGCCTCCAGACATCTGAAATCCTATTATTGCACAAGTGATTTCATTAGGTACACAGCCCAGGGGCAATACATTAAGGAAAGATCATCAACAAATTAATTTACAAACACTTTGAGAGAAGAGACAATAATAAAAGAACAAGGCCCTGTCAAGGCGATCCATTCTTTGTCTGAGCCTGCATTCTCTTCCCCACACCCCTAGATCAATAAACTGCAAGAACTGAGCCGAGATCCCCCTATTACATGTGCCTCTGTAGCCACAGACAAAAGAACAGTCTGATCAATGGGGAGAACTAACTTGTGTTGTGGAAAAATCATGGGCCCTGACTTCCAGTCCCTCATTGCTTTCCCTTTGCATGGCGTTGGCCTGACGTGAGCCTTAGGAAGTACAGGTCCCTACCTAACTACATGATGCTTTGCTAGTTGCAATGCTAGAACACTTCCTTCCTTAAAGGCGACAACCACTTTTGTTTAGACAGAGCTGTATCATCTGTCGCTGTTAGCTGCGTTCTTCAGTCTTGCTACATGGCTTAAAATACTTTGACAGGATTTTCTAGTGCTGCGAAACAGCACTAGTTCAAATCCCAACTCTACAATTTATTTGCTTAGTGACTTCAGGCAAAGTATTTAACCTCAAAGAGCCTGAGTTTCCTCATCAATTAAATGGAGGAACAATATCAAACTCACTGAGTTGTATGTGAATTAAGGGAGATGATATTTTAAAAGCACTTACCCAGTGCTTGTCACATTTCCACACATTTTCTACTCAATAAATTTTAGGTGTTATGAGTGTAGTGATCTCATTTTTGAAATCATAAATATGTGTCCTATTAAGCAGTACTGTTACAGCAGGATGATTGTCCTTCTTTTGTGTTCAGCATAGCAGCAGGGAACATTCACAAGTGCGCTCAAGAAGGTGGATGAAAGCAACATTCAAGGCTGCAATACTGCTGCTTTTGTAGACCTTGAGTTTTGTGATAGCAATTTTCCATCAGTTTTATCCCCTATAACCCCTTGCCTGGCACACTTCTAGGTAATATATTCTATGGAGCAGAACTCAGCGGCAGTTTTTAGCTCCAAATCAATGGAACAATCTGTTTCTACAGACTTATCATCCACTCCAAGCACAAGATTGACTTTGCTGGCAGCTTAGAATTACCAACAAGTTGTAGCTCCTGGCAAAGTTTCTTAGGAACTTCCAGGGATACCGACAAGAAAGAGAAGTCAGGAAGAGAAGTTTCCTAAGACCAGAAGCACTGTCTGGGACTGGATTCCATAGCCCTTGGGATAGCCCCAAGTGTATACGTAAAATAATAAATAAAATACCACCCTTCCATAGCCCATCTTGGTCTACAGCTGATGGCCTCCGAACCAAAGAGAATGTTATTAAATAGGATCTGACCAGCCATGTACTCATGAAGTTACCTTAGTTGCTGCACCAAAGCCTAACTTCTGCCATGATCTGGCCCTATTAATGACAGATACCAAGAGCAGTACATTTCCTGGGTAAATTTTGTGTTTACCACCCCTCAGAAGTGCATTCCTTATTTTAGTTTTTTAATGTTTATTTATTTTTGAGACAGAGAGACAGAGAATGAGCAGGGGAGGGGCAGAGAGAGAGGGAGACACAGACTCTGAAGCAGGCTCCAGGCTCTGAGCTGTCAGCACAGAGCCCAACGCGGGGCTCAAATCCACGAACCGCCAGATCGTGACCTGAGCCAAAGTCAGATACTTAACTGACTGAGTCACCCAGGCACCCTCCATTCCTTATTTTAAAGGATTATACTCCCTTTCACTACACCTTTCACCTTGGAAAGTGGGAATGAATCAGGAAGAAAATTGGCAAAGCACTCACACTGCTAGATATAGATTCCAAGAAATATCTTACTGATGAGAGGTCTTGGGAGATGTTATAACTTCCTTAGATACCCAGGTCTATTGCTCAAAGAGGATGGCTTTTCAATCCCTCGTACTTGGACTGCAGAGATCTCCTGAAAATATACTTAATCTATATCACTCTCATTGTCTTCCACTTTGATACTACCATCAGGTTTGAGTAGATGGCCAACAACATTTAACCAGGTACCCCAGAAGGGTTGTAGAAAACCATATGATGAACTAATCATTAACTCTACTCATTAAGAATATAAGACAATTTGCCCCAGAGTTGAGTGATTCTCTGCCTTCACTAGTATTGCCCGATTTGTGTCACCACCCAGAGTTGCTCTAGTGGTGAAATGTCCCTCATTCACAGGGTCCCTTTCCTCTAAAGACTTTGATGCTTCATTAAATTGCATTGTGTTCAACCCCAGCGCTCTGCTTGAGTTAAAAGCTGGTTTTATGCCCCACATCAGGTATGGAGAGACAAGCCATGGAGCAGTAAAGCAAGTACCACATGCAAGACAGGACTGACGCTTTGCAACATCCCCAACTTTTCTTGACGTTTGTAGCCCATGCTCCCTTTTACTAATCATTTTAAAAAGAATTCATACTCTGATACACTAGCACGGGGGATTTCCCAGCTTCAAATGTGTCCCTCCTCCCTCCGAAGCATCTCTGATATTTAGAAGACTCTGGTATCTCGACCTGCCAAGAAGACTTTTTGCTGCACAGTATAAGATGAAAAAAGGCTTTTTAAAAAATTCTAACTACAAAGCTATATCATAATACTGAACCTAACACTCACAAGCCCTTAGTGCTTTTTATTAATATTCCTTTACAACCCCCACTGAAAAATATTGCCGTAAACTAGATGGCTCTGTTATTAGCCTGTTAACATAAATGTAATCAGGAAATATTAAAAAAAAAAACTTGTGTTAGGGGAAACATTAATATAATGTATTGACACTAGCTAAACAGACAACTTCTTAGAAAGGTTGGGGGTGGGGGGTTGACAAGGAGCTGCTCCCCCCAAAATGGAAGGTGCACTTACTTCTTCACCAGTTTTAGCGGTGAATGTCTATGGTCAGTTTACCCCTCTGCATCTGAAATCATTATTTTATTTCACCTTTCCCTAGGTTTCTGAAGCATGTTGCTTTGACAAATAGAGCAATCCAAGCTGGTTATGCCTCAGCTTTAGAGCTATTGTAAGGGTGTTGGTGTTTTGACAGCTAACGCCAGCTGGCATGAGTCCTCAGTGAGGAGCCCAGGGCTTTGGCATCTTGATCAAACCTTTCAACATTTTTCCATGTTTCAAAGCATCTTCTAAATCCCAGGAAAGCAACATGGCATAAAATTAAACATGGAATGTTCATAGAAACATAAACACTTCCAAATAGAATAGATGAGGAAAAACTGAAATTAGAACGTGGTTTCAGTTTTAACCTGCTTGATCTCATGTTGATCTAAACCTTATGGCCCAAATGAAACCCCTCCCCTTTTTATAACTCACAATACGTACAACTACAGCCGGAGTTGTACACTCGACAAGAGTGACTAGATCCGGAAGTACAAAGTGGTGGATTTTTTTTTATTACACTCTTCCTTAGGATCTCCCAATATCTCTAGAATTAAACACTTCTATTATGATGCCATTTCACTCAGTTTTATTTATTTAAAGCTAATTACCATGATAAAATTTTCTGATGAATGACTTTAAACAGATATGCTCATCAAAAGTGTACTGTATATATTCTGCACATTATACATTCAGGATAGAATCAAAATTAAAATTTAAGAACCCTTTTCACTTGACCTTCTTGACTGCAATACTGGTCTCAATGAAAGGGCAGACCTTTTCATGTAAATTAAAGGGCACTGAATGATTTTAAACTCCTATGCATATTACATAAGAGATAGGATGTATATAAATTACTAATGCACAAGATTAATGCATATGCATGAACCAATACTTGTGGCTTATTCAAACTTTCCTCAGATTGATAGCATGGCTAGAATTCTACATACATCTCATGGCAGATGACAGTAAATCTTATAGGTCTCCTTGGATTTGTGTCTTACCGTAAAATATAGTAATTATAATGGAGAAAGGAAAAAGGGGTGGTGGTGCTAAATCAAACGACAGTGTTAGTGGTCATCTTTAATGTTTAAAGATATCTTTAATAAACTAAAGATATCTCAATAAGTGACTATGAATACCAGTACTTTTAAATTCTCATGATAATCATAAAAACCATACAATTAGATCAGAATAAATTTTCAAATAGATTTGTAAATAAAACTTCTCAGTCATTTACTTTTACAAAGAGAGGTAAAGTGAAGGAAGAAACACAGCATACTATATTTTCATGAATTTAATTGCAGTTCATCAGGAACGACACGGATAGCTCAGTACACGTGAAAGTTAAACACAGCACTGGAGAGCGGAGAACTCATTAAACGACTGTATTCTGACTTGAAAATTTGGTTTCAGACACTTAACACGCATACGTTTCTGTTATCATGACCTCAATGCAAATTAAGTTTTTAAAAATCACCAAGATCTCCTTTTGCGACTTGGAGACTTCTCTTCATTTCCGTCATTCAGACACGCACCAGTTTGCTCACAGGGCTTCTGCTTGACATGCTCCCCAAGGCAGGCTACCTAATTTGGCCCACCCTATTCACATGGGTCTTAGAGAGGAAAATCTGCCAGCCCACAAATGTCCTCTCTACAGAAAACCTCTATTGACTTCTACCCAGCAACCATCTATATAAACAACCCCTTATATTGATCTTGTAAGTTATGGTAATGCTACATTAGCATTTATTTCTCTGGATACATATTTAAACAGTAATTTCTTTTAAGCTAGTGAGTGATTACCTGGTAAAGCTGAATCAGTCTGAAGAGTGTATTTCTAGGACAGCTGCAGAAAATCTGGTGAGAGTTCCCCTTTGCACAGCGAGCATTTCTCACAGCCTCGGGCTCATGAATGGCAACCTGAGATTTTGAAACACAGAGACAGATGCAAAATAACATCGGAAGAGTCAGGACTGCACCGACTTGAATTGGTTATCAAGTCAGAAAACTGTTTGCAGTAGGAGCACACTATGAAAGATATTCAAGGTGGAGCTCTTCTGGACCAGATGGATTAAATAGATTAACCTTCAAGCACACACCCTTACTTTAGTGTTCTCCAGATTTAATTTTAAACATAAGGAGTCTTAACTATCCTAAGAAATTTGGTAAAAAGTGAATAACTGATTTCACCAATTATTTACTGGGAGATTATTTGGGGGATGTTATCAGAGGGTTGATTTTTTTTAATCAGGGCCAGATATACTTAATCTGTTTTTAAATGCCAGATTTCATATAATTTCAAGATACATTCTCTCTGAAGTTATAATCCATCAGCTAACTCAAAACGGTAACTCAATCATTCTCTGTACTGCACACTATTTCTCACAAAATTTGAAATAGCCAAATGGTACTTTTTCTTTGAAGATAGTTTTTCCTTAAAGGGCCATGTTTAACTGCACCTTTTCTACATGGATGTATGCTTACAGATCTCATCATCTTCTATATTTAGAGAGATGAGCTTTCCAAAGGAAGATAGGCAGCCAATGAGGAGGATCCCCTCAAAAGAGAGGTGAGTTACTATGGTTACTTTTCAGGAGATTGAGTAACAGTGAACGGCTGCTCCCGGCCAAATGGACCCTTTCCAGAGCAGGACATAAAAAGATTGTTGCTCTCCAAACGTGTTGATTCTATTAGTCCAGACTGCACGGTGTCATTTTAGCCCTAACTGCAGGCTTTGCTATGGGTGCTTACTGCTAGCTCTCCTCGCCAGACACCGGCAGCGAAGTCAAAGGAAAAACAAGGAGGGCTGAAAACTTCCGAACACAAGCCTAGCATCCACTGTCAGGGGACTCCTCAAGAACCAATCTCATGATTTTTAAAATATGAAGCCAGGTTATTTGGGACCACCATACGGCCGCTTTTCATTGACCGGGAGTGGAGTAGGATCCCAGAACAGTCCCTATCCTCACCCTCAGTGAAACGGGTCTTTCTTTTCTGAGCCTCAGAGAAAGGCACATTGCTGAATGAGTCCGGACATACCTTGTGAGCTGGGTCCACTGACCAGGAGATGGGCGCGTGCACCTGTTTCGTAGAGGCGCGGGGTTCGGTGCTCCCTCCCGCTTTTGCGGCGCTGTCACTCTTCACTCTGGCGCTGACAGCAGCGGTGGCGGTGGCAGCGCGACAGCGACAGCGGCAGCAGCGGCAACTGCAGCTCGGCGGGCAGCCCTGGCTCCTGCAGGTCCGTCCCTCCAGTCTCTGAAGCGCCTCTCGTTTCTCGCTCCGGGTTCGGAACGCAAGGCGGGCGCGCAGCTGTTCTGCGCTCGTATTGGACCAGAGGGAGCAGATGTTACCCGGTTGCTAGGAGCGTTGCTAGGAGGCGATGACGCCCCTCTACAGCTCAAGAGCAACTTTCCTGTAGGTCGGATGCGCTGGCGGGGGCTGCTGGGAGCTAGGTTTGAGAACAGGAACGATGAAGCGCGGCGAACAAAGAGCCCCAAACAGGGGAACGGGGGGCTCTCCTTGCCCTTGTTGGGTCCTGGAAAGCTAGAGAGCTGCGAGTGGGCGAGAGCCGCAGCTCTGCGCGCGGGCCTTCGGGCCCTGCTCCCCTGGGCCTGGGCAGGTGATGGGGGCCGCTCTTCCCCAGACCGGTCACTTGGTGCAGGCCGTATGTAGCTGGGTGTCCCCTGGGGTGATCAGTTTTGGGAATGGGAGTGGGGCGGCACTTTTGGTGGCTGAGGAAGTTGATGCCTTTTAAACACCGAGACCCACCGGGATGCTCTGCACCTTGGAGCAGGACCGTGCATGGCAATGGGAGAGATGGAGGAGAGTGTGTATGGCCCGGGTGGGCACTATAGGAACTTCTGCCTTCTGGAGGTCTCCTCCCCAGCGTGTTTCAGTTTGTAACTTCAGGTTTGAACAGTTGATAGATTTTGAATCTAATCCATGAAAATCAGACCAGACTCTCATTCCTTTTAGCACTGACTATGACTGCCTACTGATATGCTGCCAAATATTTCAGAAAAAAATGACCCTGCGGTCTCAGATACTCCCTTTATGGAGTTAGAAAGTCTTCATTTTGATCCAATGGCTAATTAAACTCTCAGGCTAATTTGTAAGCGTCTTTAAAAATACACAAAAGAAAAGGTACTTTTCACAAAGGAGACTGGAGAAGGTATGCATGTTTCAGTCCTTTAGACTTCAGTATAAATTCACCCAAATGATTGATTGTATCATCTCTGATATCACACTCAAGGTATGCTTTTTTTAAAATCATTGCTTTTTGTTGTTGCTGTTGTTGTTCAATGGAGTTGTTATTCTTTGGTGGGGGAGGGATGATGAGAAGGTCAAAGTGGACAAATTCAGGTAGCCAGTGAGCCAAATTAAAGAAGGGAAAATGATAAACATAGCAGAAAAAGTTTGCCCAAAGCAGAGGGGGAATCCCCCAGAGAGGGAATTTCATTGAAGAAGTATATACACCACTTTCCTGGCTCCTAGCAGGGTCAGGCCAGGGCCTGGAAGGAAGAGAGCACCACTGAGAATCAATTAAAAAGAAAAGTCGCTGTCTTCAGAGCCAGGACAGGCCGTGTCGTGTTGACTCCTGCAGGGGTGGACATTTTGCAAGGCTGAAGGGGCTACACATCGTGGTCCTGCAAATCTCCTTGGCCCTGCACCCTCAGGCACCCAGTGCCAACTGAACACCTGTGACCAAACTTAGAGTTAACAGTTTGTTAGCCCTAGGTTTGCAAAGCCAGTCACCCTGTGCTAATAACACACCTGACTCTAGGAAACCCGTAGCGATGTAGATCAAATCATCACAGATACCCTTTTAATATCTTCCGATTTTGTCAGTTACACCCCAAGGTCCAGTCACACTAGCTTTTTTGTTTCCTTGAATGAGGAAGGCTCTCACTTGTCTCAGGTATTTTGTGCATGCTGTTTCTTCTTCCTCAACGTGCCTCCCACTTACCTGGCTTACTCCTACTCAGCTTTCATGTCACAGTTTAAATACCACTTCCTCATTGTAGCTTTCCCTCACGGCTTCCCACTGGCTAGGTTAGCCTCCCAATTACATTCCCAAATCACCTTACTGGCCCCATTTCAGGAGAGTCATCACACTGGCTAGTGCCACCTTGTCAACGCTGTGTTTCCAGTGCCAAGCACACAGTGCCCAGTCCATCAGAGATAAGTGTGAGCACATATAAATGGATGGAGCCACCCTGCCTAGCTCAAGGTGTCTGGTTTTACCTTACCTATGGAGCTATCAGCTGGAGAACTCACACAAACCAGGAGGGCAGCCGCTGGTTACTGTCCTTTAAGTGAAGGAGAGGGGGAAAGCCTGTTGCATAGAACATTGTTTTCTCCCCTTAATGAGACATTATGTTGATTACAGCAACTTCTTTTTCTTTTTATAGCATGTTATAAAGGTCTCTACCTGGATTTTACTGGCATTGGGAAATCACCTTAAATTTCTTTATGTATTTTCCCAGTCCTGCTCTCTCTGTGTCCTCCAAAGTAAGTAGGAGCCTCTGAACTGATCTGTTTCATCTTTCCTTAAAATCTTTCTTTACCTCAGGTAAAAAGCAGCCTTCATCATCATGTGCCATATCTCTACGGAGCAAAAAATTAAAGTTAAAAGAAAAAAACCTCTTTGGGGAGCAGCTAACTAACTTGACCAATATGGCCAGCACTTCTAGTCTAGTTGATCAGAAGAGACCAGGAAATCTTCTTCTCTGTTGTCAATATCTCTCCATATGATTGTCAAATCCCCTCCTCATCAGGGACCACCTCAAGAAAAATAACAGATGTTGAAAACATGATAGAAAGGTCAGGGAAATCTCAAGGTCATGGAATTGCTTGATGGCAAAGAGTTTAATCTATACTGGACTACTAATGTCTACACATATAAGTTTACAAATTCTTTGATCCTCCTGGCAAGAGATCAGAGCACATCTTTCACTAAACATTCTGGATTTTAAAATTAAATGTTTAAGTACCATACAGTCCATCTTAGAATGAATCTGAATTGGGGCACCTGGGTGGCTCAGTCAGTTGGGCGTCCGACTTCGGCTCAGGTCATGATCTTGCAGTTCGTGGGTTCGAGCCTGTGTCGGGCTCTGTGCTGACAGCTGAGAGCCTGGAGCCTGCTTCAGATTCTGTGTCCTCTGTCTCTGCCCCTCCCCTGCTCGCACTCGGTCTCTCTCACAAATAAACATTAAAAAACTAAATTGTAATCTTCACACCTCGAGACAACCCTTGAATCTTGTTCCTCCTTGAGATGACCACAGATGTGATGCTAATCCTGTCTTCTGCAGGTTGTCTCTTTGCTAAAAAGAATGAGAGGTTTTATTATGTGGTAGAATGCACATTAAAATTCATCAGTGCTCCAAACTGTCACCCAAGCCGCCTCTTGAGCCATGTCTCTGAATCTCCCCAGAGACACCCTAGGGAAAATGTCAAGACACTATGTAGTTTATAAGACATATAATGTGATTTGATTCATCAATAAAATGTTACTCCAAAAAGTTTTTAATTACTACAAAAGACTTTAAGAACCATAGTCCTAGATAACTGTCTCAATAATTTTAACATATAAATATGGGTAAATCTCTATTGAAGGAATGTTAGAAATAGGAATTATTTATTGAGTTTTTGGTTCTGCAGATGATTTACTTTAAAACTCTATTCCCTCTGCAATATTCTGTTTTTGTTCACAGTTTCATATGATTTGCGCTGGTGTTTTTAACAGGTTACGTGTGTATGTGGTGTGTATACACACATAGAAATGCTGCACCATACTCAGGCTGTGAGCTCAAACTCTGCCCCGTGGCCCTGGAAATGTGAACTCAAGTGATCTTTATTTGCACGATCATCCCTGAACAGTGTAGAAATGCTCTAAGATGACTAGTGTGGGCAACTAAAATCCTTAATCAGCCCGTAATGTTCTAGTGCCACGGTGGGTTAGGAAGAACTTAAGTAACAAAGGAGCTTACAGTTAGCAGGTTTTCCTTAAATAATCACCACCCCTACAACATTTGAAATAAAATTGTTTTTTAAAAAGGAAAACTGTGCGTGTTAGATACTGTGTAGAAGAATCTTAATGGACTCATTTTTCTGTACATACAAATGAACAATTCCCAGCCTTCTTAAATATAGGTGGAGCCGTGTGACTTGTTCTGACTAAAGGAGTTTAGACAGAGATGGCGAGCATCCTCCAAGCCTGGTTCCTTAAATGTACATTTGATTCTTGTACTTCTTCTTCCTCTTCCATTTGATTGGCCATATAGATCTTCAGAGGCCCTAAGGACTCTGGGATGGCTCTCAGTCCCTGAGATGCTGCTAAGAAAGAAAGGTGCATGAGAAGAAACACGTTAGTGAGAAATAAACTTATCTTGTGCTGACTCACTGACATTTAGTGTTGTTTATTTTAACAAGTAGCATTAATTACTGTAACTAATACAATATGCAAAAATGGTAACAATAGATTTTCCCGGAAACATCTAGAGAATGTTTGTTTGTTTAGGAGGACATCAACAATGTTTCTACAGCTATGGACATCTGACCAGAATAGCCCCGGCTCTAGTATTTCTAGCCTACTGCACTGGACCCTTTAAACCTATTCAAACTGGCTATACACAGAGAAGCCAGGACTCCCGACAAAAGCCTCTGGATAGAGAATCACCTACCCTTTTGTACAAAAATACTTACGTTTTCCCTTCTCAGAATTCTCTTCAGATGCAATTTAATTATTTCAGGTGATCTTTACATATATATAGCTCCTGAGTTACCCAATATTCAACACTTTGTCATTTGAGTAGAAATATGTTGGTTCATATATGTGTTTAACATAAAAACCTAGAGCATCCTAAAACCAAAATAAATTATAAGGGTCATAAATATAACACTTATCATTTTATATATATATATATATATATATATATATATATATATATATATATATATATATATATATTTGCAGTTGGCATGGTGTTGGAGTTAATGGTTTCTCTATATACTAAATTAAGCAATATCATTCAGGCCCATAAAATTTGCATGTTGATGCTGCAAAACTGTATCTTTTTTTAGCATAAAAAAATTTCACACGTATACATATAAGCCATCTGCTTAAACTTTATTGATAAAACCAGTAGCAGCAGTTTTACAAAATTAGAATGATTTTCAGTTTTGAACCATCATGAGTTCAGTTGCAGCAGACATTTTGTACAAACTGGGGCTAATACTTCTATGTTTCTGGTTTAAACAAAAAGCAATTTGAATTTGTCCTCATGCATTTAAATATCTAATACAGAAAGAGTTTTTAGGCTGCATAAAATACTCTTCCAACATCACTGTAAGACATAACTTCCGCTTTAAGCATAATTTGTACAAGAAAAACAGTATAATTCTTCTAATCACAAACCTATTCTCCATCACAGGGAAACAATTTTATATTTTCTAACCTATTTTCAGGGGTGTTTGTATCACAAGAGTATAGACATTAAATATTTCACTAGCTTGCCCAGTTAAACCACAGACATAACAGTGCAGCAATAATACATTAAAACCAGTGTTATGAAATCTGGGACATTACAAAAGGTAGAAAGGTATTCTAGTTTTTAAGTTTAACAATTAAAAAAAAAATTCCAAACCTCTTCCTATACACTAATTATTCACCAGTAGAAGTAATTTTAGAAATGGGTGGGTCATTACATTCTAGAGCTGTTTGTTTTGGTAACAGCTGGAAATACATTCATGCTTCTTAAATAGAAGACACCATAAGTCAATAAGTCAGACTGTGAGATACACAGGAACACCTACGCAGAATGTTCTGAAGATTTCCAAAGTCTCTAAAATGAGAGTTCAACCCTTTCGAGGAGAAAGTACCTTTTGTTTCTTCTCTCTTGAAACTCTGGGTCACCCCGTCATTGATTGTCTGCTGGAAAACTTTGGAGAAGAAAATATAATAGCAGCCATATCTAGAAACGCCCACGAAGTAATGGGACAGGCAGCTTCTACCTTACAACTAACAAGTCTAGCCTGGAACAATGACTTTGCCCATGAAAGCCTTCTTGTGACTGAAGGTCTTCTAAAGGAAGGCCAGATTTTAAGCCATGTTACACTAAATAGTCCCCGTAAGTGACAATCATAAAACTATTGACCACCATTCACAAGCACCAAAAACTCAGGGCAGTCTAGTACATATAAATAACTCATGAAAGTGAACAGGGGATGGAAAAGGTACAGGCTAACAATATTAACACACCTCCAGCATCCAGCTGTGAACCGAACAGAAATACAAAGTACATTCTCTCCTGAGAACAGTGTGCTCCATGTAAGGGTAAAACCTCCCCAAAATAGTTTCATATATTCAAAATGAATGAATCATTCACATTTACTTTTTTTTGGCATGCAAGTTGTTCAAGGACACCCATCAAAACTTAAGATATAAAGGAAAACCAATAAAATATTTTAAAACAACAGAGTTGCACACAGCATGCATATGGTCAAACATAAATGTGTGAACATGAACAACTGTTTCAGATGCCATATGAAGACCAAAAAACTCGAGAGTCAGATTTATCTTGTGCTGTGAACACCAAATATTGCTATGAAATCTTGGATGTACCTTGAACGTGTTTTTTTTT
>PISW01011917.1:0-36496 GCA_004023785.1 Mungos mungo
AGAGAGAGAGAGAGAGAGAGAGAGAGAGAGAGAGAGAGAGAGAATCCCAAGCAGGATCTGTGCTGTCAGTGCAGAACCTGATGAGGGACTCAAACCCATGAACCATAAGATCATGACCTGAGCCGAAGTCAGACGCTTGTTTGACTGAGCCACCCGGGTATAATCAACGGCATCTTAGAATCAACAACACTTAGAGCTCTTTTCAGATATGTTCCATCAAAGTTATGAGACATGTTTTACCTTCATAGAAAGCATCCTGTGTTAGGGAAGCAGATGAAAGCAGGCTCCCTTGCGGCAGCTCCCCGTCGAGAAGGGAGAAGTGGAAAGAAGGGGTGTCCACAGAGCTCCTGCCCTGCGTCAGGCTCAGGGCCGGGACCTGGGGCCTGAGTCTCACCAGGGTGTCACGGAGCCTCAGGCAGCTCATGAGCGGCCCAACACACAGACGAGGGGTCTGGGGCCAAGGTCAGGCCAGGAACACAGCCGGGTCCTCAGCTGTGATGCCGCTGGTACCGGGGCCAGCCCTCCTCTGTGCCGGGGCCTGTCCAGCGCACTGCACCCCTGGCCTCCACCCAGGGAGCCCCCTGCCTCCAGCTGTGACAACCCACGTGTGTCCAGACATTGATAAATGCCCCCTGGGGAGGGGAGGAGGAGCAGGGGGAGGAGGAGCAGGGGGAGGAGGAGGGGAAGGGAAAGGAGGAGGGGGAGTGAGAGGGGAGGAAGAAGAGGGGAGGAGGGGGAGAAGGGGGAGGAAGACAATGAAAGAGAGAGCCCCTCACCCCAAAATGCTTCCTCCCCATTCTGAGTACCAGGGACGCAGACTTTTTGAATGTGGGAGGTGCTCCAATTCAGTGGCGGGCCTTCCCACCCCACCCCACCCCCCGCCCCCCAGCGTCCAGCTCGGTGCTTCAGAGAACAGGTACTCTAATCAGCTTAAAAAAATGGAACAAAGGGGTGCTTGGCTGGCTCACTCAGGAGAGCATCAGACTTGAGGGCATCCTGAATTCAAGCCCCACGTTTTAAAATATATCTATATATAAAAACATAGGTTACAAAGTTTCATTAAAAAACATTAGCCCTGAGTCTGAATTCTGCTCTGCTGCTTCCTAGCTGAGATCTTGAGCATTTTTGGGGGCGCCTGGGGGGCTCAGTTGGTTGAGCGTCCGGCTTCTGCTCAGGTCATGATCTCACGGTTTGTGGTTTCAAGCCTCGCATAGGCTCTGTGCTGACAGCTCAGAGCCTGGAGCCTGTCTTCAGATTCTGTGTCTCCCTCTCTCTCTGACCCTCCCCTGCTCATGCTGTCTCTCACTCTCTCTCTCACTCTTTCAAATAAATAAAAACAATAAAAAAAGTTAAAAAAAAAAAAAAGGAACAGGGGACCAGCACACGAGCAGAGGGGACGGGGCTGGGACGGTCGGAGCGGAGCTGTGCTAGAATAATCTCTGAGGTCTTGCAGCTGCTGTAACAGAGGACTGGGCGGCTCTAACCACAGACGTCTGCTGTCTCACGGTTCTGGGGGCCGGAAGTCCAAGATCCAGGGCCGGCAGGGCCGGGCTGCGTCTTGAAGGTGCCCGGGAACGACCCCAGGCCTCCCCCCTCCAGGGGCTCCTTGCTTGTGGGAGCATCACTCCTGCCTTCACGAGCCTCCTCTGTCCGAATTCCCCCCTTTTATAAGGACGCCAGTCATCCGGAATTAGGCCTCCGCGCTGCTCGGCCGTGACCTCCGCTTCCTGGGACGAATTTCGTCTGCAACAACCCTATTTCCAAAAAAGGTCACATTTGGGGGCCTGGGGTTAGGATTTCAGTCTACGTGAATTTGGTGGATTTGGGGAGGGCCCTCCGCTCCACCCGGGACCCATGACTGCTGCTCAGGGCCGTGAACAGGTGCGCTACGTGGGTGCGCGGTACCGGCTGCCCCGGCCTCTCATTTCAGCCCCAAGACCCCCTGTTTGTAACTATTATTTCCACTGACCAAGGGCTTACTGAGCTGAGAACACGGAGGCGCGGAGGCGAGGACTTATTTGTTCGGGGCTGTGCGTCACTGAAGGGGGGGAGTCTGTACCTCCCCGTGCCTCGGTTTCCCCATCAGTAAAGGGGAGGTGACAATAGTACCCCGTTTACTTGTAGGGCTGTTGATGTTGACTAAGACTTGCCACTCCCGCAGGGCCCTATCTGGTCCCTTGTTATATAACAAATACAGGCACGTCCCCCAGCAAGGGGTCGACTTGGTAATGGCCGGCCGGGCGGCAGCCTGGCGGCTCACAGACCCGATGGGATCAGCCAGTGCATTTGGTTTGGCCCCTAGCGGCGTCCTGACATTTCAGAATTGGGAAGCTTCACACAAGAATGTAAATTCCTGGGTTTGTTTGAAAGCTCGGGAGATCTGGCCTCCTAGGGCTGCATCTGAGCGCAGGGGGCGGGGGGTGGGGGCCTGCGGGGTGCCGACTGCTAAGGGCATTTGCACAGCCCCTTCCCGTCTCTTAGAAAACAGTCATGGCCCCTGGACCCCCAACCCCTCTGGGGTCTCTGGATGGGGAAACAGTCGCCGGGTTCAGAAGGTCCACCCCTTGCTGGCCCTGACCCTGGGCGGTCACAGGGGGCGCCCAGCTCCCCCGGCGGCCCCCCAGGTAAACCCCCCCAGGCCCCCCAGGAAACCCGGGGGCAGCTTTGTCAGCTGCAAGCTCGCTCTCTCCTTTTAAGTTTTCCCAGGCTCTCTTGCCTCTCCGTTTACATTTGCTTGATTTTATCTCCTCACGGCAGCAAAATGTGCAAAAGCGTTCGGAGAATTGAAACCAAATGTGCACTGAGAGCAGTCGGCGGTGCGGGTCCGCCTCCCCCGCAAAGGCACCGAGCGGCCGCAGGTCGCCACCGTCGGGGGCCCAGGCGGGTGGGGCCGGCAGCGCTGGGTGCAGCCCTGGGTACCCCGGGGCGGTGGCGGGAACCAGAATCCAGGCATTTTCCAGCTCCAGGGACGTTTAGAGACAGCACTGCAGCCTCAGCACGTTTGAAAGGGGGAAACTGAGACCCAGAGGGAGGATGACACTTGTCACGTGTCCCTCAAGGTGGCAGAGGAAAGAGCCTGATGTGATTTGGTCCGCTCTCTACGGACGTCTTTCCTGGTTTCCTTGGGATCGGGATGTCGGTCAGGAAAACTTTGAATCCCAACGTTGGCGTGGAGGTCGGACCCGTGCCCCCAGCACTGCCTGCGGAAGATCCGGGAAGGATTCTCTTAACCGGCCGGAGCCCCGGTTTCTCAGGCTATAACGTGGGAGAAGTTAACGCACCGAAGGTCTTCAGGCCCCGCCCACAGTCACCATCCTGTAAATACGCACTGAGCGCCTGCGACCTTGTCCTTCGCCCTGTGGGCACAGGCACTGGCCTCCTGCCGGGCGGTCAAGGTGTTGGGGCCTCCGTGGGCAAAGCCCGGGGTGGCCGTGGCGGAAGCCAGGAGACCGGATGGGGCGGGGCGGCGGGGCAGGGAGGGGCGCCTTTGGGCTAAGCTAACACTTTTCAACCAGGGGTGACTCGGCCCCCCACCGTCCCCCATCGCGGGGGGACATTTGGCAGGTTCGGAGACGTTGTGGTGGGGGGCGGGGAGAGACATCGCAGGGGGCATCGTGGTTGCGGGCGGTTGGGGCGGGGGGAGAATTGCAGGGGCATCTGGAAGCCAGGGCAGGGTTCCACATCTCATGATGCCCAGGACGGCCCCTACCACAGAGAAGTATCCCGCCCAAAGGTCCCTAGCGCTGGAGGTGACAAATCTGGCCTGGGGGTGGGGGTAGCAGTAAGGATGTAGACAAGGGGACAGAGTGGAGAGGCACCGGGCTGTGGGGTGGGGGCCTCTGGGCGTGACTTGCACTGTGTCGCGCTCACTTGCGGGCTTGTGTCTTCTCTGTCCACACTTTCCTTTCTTGCTAGAGAATGTCCGCTGCGGGGGCACCGGGAGAAAGACTCCGAGACCCTCCGTCTGTCCTCTCGCTGCTGTGAGCCGCTCAGCTCCCGGGGACAGTTCGGGCTGGAGGGGAACAGGCGGCAACAAATACTTTTAAGGAGTCATACTCGGGGTGCCTGGGTGGTTCGTCGGTTGGGCATCCGACTTCGGCTCAGGTCATGATCTCACGGTTCGTGGGTTCAAGCCCCGCATCGGGCTCTGTGCTGACAGCTAGCTCAGAGCCTGGAGCCTGCTTCCCGTTCTGTGTCTCCCTCTCTCTCTCACCCTCCCCTGCTCATGCTGTCTCTCTCTGTCTCTCAAAAATAAATTAAAAAAAAGAAAAAATTCTTAGAAAAGAAAATGAATAACATTTAAAACAACATTAAAAAAAGAAAGAAGAATCAAACTCAGGTTCTTTTTCTGAGGTTAAAAAAAATGGGGAGGCGGCAGGCAGTTGAGAGCTTACTAAATAACCTCCTGACCTTTCCGTTTCCATGACAGGGTGCTGTGTCCCTCTGGAGATGAATGTGTGTGCCTTTGCTAAGGGAAAGGGGGAAAAATGTCCTGAAACTATATTCCTGGAAGCTTTCTTATTAATTCCCCAAAAGACATGAACCCAAACAACCACTAAACACCCAACCCAGAACTAAGAAAACTCAGTAAATGGCTTTTAGGAAAATAAAAATAAATGAGAAGAACCCAAAACAGGAAATACACCCATTTGGTGGAGTGTTTCGGGAGGTGGGATCTTGGTCTGGAGCCAGAAAGCAAGACTCGGCCCCGGCCTCATGGCTACTTAGGACATCCACATCCAGACTAGTAGTCCAATTCATCAACCAGTGTCTGCTCGGTACCATGGGGTCCTGGGGCCCAGGCAGAAACCAGTGGTACAGGGTAAAGTGACCAGGTCCTATCCCCGTGGGGCATTTATTCCTCCATCATTGATGCATGCTGCATCTTATTCCCTCTCTTACGACTTTCTGGAATTCTCTTGCTTACTCATCGGCTTGCTTGAGTTTCTTATGTTTCCTTCTGTGTGGAAGGCAGATTCCAAGATGGCGCCCAACGGCTCCCACTTCCTGGTCTTCATGTCTTGTGCGAGCGCCCCCTGTGAGTGTGGGCCGGCCTGGTGACACACTTCAGGTCAACGGTAAAGGTGACAGGATGGCACTTCTGTGATTAGGTTACAAAAATTGTGACTCTGTCTCCCTGGCAGGCTCTCACCTTGAAGACTGAGAAAGCCAGCGGCCATGATGGGAACGGAGGCCAGTTTCCAGCCAACACCCGGAAGGAATCTGATGAGCTCAGCCCAACAACCCAAGAGGAACCGAATCCTGACTATAAACACTGAGTGAGCTTTGAAGTGGATCCTTCCCCCGTAGAGATTTGAACACCTTGACCTGTGCCTTCTAAGGAACCTGCTCCTTCTGGGCGGCCATCCGCTCCACCCGGAAGGCATTTACCACCTGACTTGACCTTCCCTTCCTTAGTGGAGCCCTCCCCGAGTGCCCCACCTGGGTCAGACCCCCCTCCCGGGGACCGCATGCGCCTCTTATACACCATCAGTGCATTTACAGTGTCGTTGCGCACATGGCCATCAGGATGTATTCCCCACCACGTGGTACCGACCATGGGGGATGAGACAGGGTCGTTGTGTCCCCAACAATTTGCACAGAGTCCAATAGGTGATAGATACTCAATACATTTTTTGCCGAAAGAACAAATGAATCCAACAAAACTCAAGAAATAAAAATTAAAATTAAATGTAAAATAATCACCAGGAGGGCTGACCCGGCGTGGGACGGTGTTCGGGTGGGAGCTAGGGCACAAAGGCCCGCGGGCCCCGGAGGAAGCCCCTGGGACATGGAATTATTGGCTGCAGCTCTAGACAGGAGCCAGGTGAGCCCCCCCGAATGCTCCCTGCACCCACCGCCATGGAGGGTCACCCGCCTTGCAGCCACTCAAGGCTGCCTGCAGGGCAGGACCCTGCCCCCTCGAGAGCCTGAAATAACACCCAGCTTTAGCCTGTAACTGCCCCTCCCCCACCCCAGGTTCAAAAGGTTCGTAAACAGGCTCTGGGGCTGTGTTTCTCAATACTGCCCCTGCCGATGCTGGCGTCTAGGCCGTTCTCTGGTGTGGGGACCGTCCTGTGCGTTCAGGGAGGTGTAACAGCTTTCCTGGCCTCTACCCCGGATGTCAGCTGCACCTGCGGCCAGGATGAGTCAAAAATGCCTCCAGACTTGTCCAAATGTCCAGTTTTTCCCAGGGGGCAAATGTCCCCCATTGAGAACCAGTGCTCTGGCGGGTCACAGCACCACACTCGTTCATTCATTCATTCCTGAGCTCCCGCTGTGTGTCACGCCCTGAGGATGCCTCAGGGACAAGACAGAGGAGACCCCTCACCTCCCGGAGCTTGCGGTGCGGTGGGGACAGGAGGGGAGAGCTGAGATGCCCCGACGGAGACGGGGTGGGTGGTGCGGGGAGATGCGACAGCGCGGGTCAGCCAGGACTCCCGAGTGCTCGGCACAGAGAACGTGCCCGGTCACTACACGGTGACAGCCTGAAATGAGTATTCACTGCCAAGGGTGTGACTTTGGATGCGGCGGTCGGGGAGGGGGCCTCGCTGCTGGTCGCTAAGCAGCAAGAAGGAGCACCACGGGGAGACGGGGCAGCTAGGGTTTTGTCGTCCCAGGGCTGGAAGGGGCTTGGTTTGTTCAAGGAGCTCATTGGAATGTCTCTGCCCCTCGTTCACTTGGGTCACCGTGACCTGAACTCCGATTGTGGCTCATGCCTTGCTTCTCTGGAGCCCGCCAGCCCGGCGGTGACTTGGGCAGCCCCCCACCCCCACCCCACAGCGCTCTGTCCTTCTCGGTGGCCCTGAGCACAGTCCAAGCAATGGCTGTGTCTCAATGGATGGTGAAATGGCTGGGCCAGAGGCCACATCTGCTTCTGTCACCACAGGGCCCCGGAACTATGCCTGGCACACTCAGCATGCACGTTGAATGAATGAATGAATGAATGAATGAATGAATGAGCTAGAAAGCAGGAAGGTAATACCGGAGCTTCAGAGAACCAGGAAAACCCATGGAAGATGAGCACATGGACTGAGTACTCCTGTTGGGCTTCCCAGCTCAACCCCCTGGGCCCCATTCACCCACTCGACCCAAGTCCTGGCCCCACCTCCCTGGCAGATGCCAAGAGCTGAGATTCTTCTCTGAAAGAAGACAGGAAGTTGGTGTCATCCTACCAATAGGAAAGGATTCAGAGAACCAGCTTCCGGTCTCCATGGCAACGTTAAGTGTCAGGGCACTGTGGACTTCGGAGTGATTGTGGGGGCAGTCTGGGATCGGGACCAGCCATGGAGTTCAGACAAGAGTGGAGACAGCGAGAGGGGATGTGAGCGAAGTCTACTGGATCTTGAAGGGTGCCCAAAGGGTGAACTTGAACGTGGTTCCCAAATCCCGAAGCACGGAATCGGTTTGATGGCAAAGAGGCGGATTTCGAGCAACAATCTTACAAAAACCAACCTTCAAGCAAGGCTCAAAACAGAAGTTCATCCATCCAGTCTGGGGAGGTAGAGGGAAGGCAGAAAAGAAACACGCGGATGAGATTTGAAGTCCGTGATTCTGCCTCTTCTTCTCAGTTTGACTCGGGTCCTCCAAACCTCAGTCTCTACATTTGTAAAATGGGAATAATTATAATACCTCCCCTCCTAGAGTAAAAAGGTGGGGTGGGGCAAAGGGCAGGGCCGGGCACAGCATGTGCAAAGGCCCTGTGGGGACTAGAGATGAGCTCCCTTGAGGAACTGCAGGGAGGCCAGGGCGCCAGGGGAGCAAGGAAGAGTCGTGAGGGGCCGGCGGAACCTTGACCGAGAGAGGCATGCGGGGAACGGCTGTGGAGAAGGTAGGAGGGTTAGTCTGTAACCGGAGAACACAGATCTCAAAGTATGGATCCAGGACAAGCCTCTTGGGACTTGTTAGAAATGCAGATTCTGGGGTCCCCCCCAGACCTCCTGAATAGGAAAATGGCGCTGGGGCCCCCAGGCCCCCAGGGTATCTGATGCATACTCGGAGTTTGCAAGCCGTTGCTAAGAGTGATAGGGAATGGTTGGTACGTTTTCTTAATATTTATTTTGAGAAAGAGAGCTCACATGCACAAGCAGGGATGGGCAGAAAGAGAGAGAGGGAGAGAGAGAAAGAGAGAGAGAGAGGGAGTCTCAAGCAGGATCCACACTGTCAGTGCAGAGCCCCGAGCAAGGCTTGAACTCACAAACTGTGAAATCATGTTGGGAGCTGAGATCACCCGCTGGACACACTTAACCAACAGAGCCATCCAGGCGTCCCGGAAATGGTTAGTATTTTATTTATTTATTTATTTTTAATGTCTTATTTATTTTTGATACAGAGAGAGAGCATGAGAGGGGGAGGGGCAGAGAGAGGAGGAGACACAGAACCAGAAACAGGCTCCAGGCTCTGAGCTAGCTGTCAGCACAGAGCCTGATGCGGGGCTCGAACCCACGAACGTGAGATCTGACCTGAGCCAAAGTCGGAGGCTCAACCGACAGAGCCACCCAGGCGCCCCTGGTTAGTATTTTAAACAAGACCTTGACAGGGTCAACTTTCAGTTGGGAAGTCCATCTTCTAGAGAGCTGAGGTCAGCCAGGCATGGTTACTTTTGCTTAAAAACCAAGAATGATGTATGGGTAGGGTTGTAGATAAGACACAGGTCTGGATGCCAATTACATTTGAATTTCAGATAAAACGACAAATACTTTTTTAGGACAAATCTGTGTTGTGTTTCATCTGGCAATCCTCCCATAGCCACTGAGTTCAGACCCCTCGGAGCCCAAGGCTGGTTGGGCCATGACTAGGTTCCTTGGAATCTTCTGGAGGCTGGGAGTCACCTTTGAGATGTGCCCATTGATAAGATTACTCAGCGTACTGTCACTTCCAGGGGAATGGCCTCAGCTCCTACAAAGTGACTCATACAGAACGGATTAGTTTCAGAAGAAGAAACAGAAAAATCACTGACTGGCTGTTTATGTCTGGGCTGCATTTCAGACAGCCCCCGTGTTGCAATCGCTTGATTTATAGCTTTTCCGCCCGGCCAACCCCCAGCCGGGAGAAGAGACGTGTTCCGTCCCCTTCGCCTGCTGAGCCCTCCTCACCTGCCAGAGCACCTGCGAGGTTGTTGACACAGCCCCTGTTTCAGAGACACCCCGAGACTCCAAGGCGGCTTCGGCTCTCCTGGAAGACCCACCCGGGGCGCTGGGCATGCACACTCCTCTGTGATCTCCCTTTCCACCCATCAGCCAAGCTAAATACACTGTGCACCCCTTGCCTCCTAACATCAGAGGTTTTACCTGGCTTCCAGGTAAATGCCCCCCGGGGGCTCTTGTGCAACCCAGGGCTCCACTACCACTTGCCGGATTCCATAAAGGTTTGGAAGAACATAGACCGATGTCTGAATATTGGCTCCATCACTTCCTGGCTGGTGGGGCTTATACCAGTTCCTTTATCTGAGCCTCAGTTTGCCAGTCCATAAAATGGGGATAATACTAGTCCCTTCATCAGAATGTTGCTCTGAGAGATGACGGAGGAAATGCAGATCAGGGGCATCTTCGCTACAGGAGCACGTCAGGGGCCTGGAGGGGGCTTTCTGTGGGGGTCAGGTCATAGCCAAGCACCCAGAGGAAGACCAGTGAGGTGAAACAATCCAGATGGGAAATGGGCTTTGGGAAGACGTTGGTAGAATGCTAGGACGCCTTGAGAATGATTGCACCTTGTTCCGGTTTCAAACTATAGCGGGGGGAGGGGGAGGGGGAGGAAAAGGGAAACTTCTTTAGCAAGAAACAAACAAACTCTTGTTTCCGTACTTTTAAAGACCTGAGAAGGGTAATCTTTTCTTCTAGCTGGCATTTCGTTCTATGTGCTTTGTGTTTTAATATCTTTCAGGAGCTTGGAGTTATGACCATGGCCATGGTTCCAAAATCAATCCACGGATGCCTGCCATTTTCCCCTCCCGCTAATTTCACCCTTCTCTGAAGCTGGGTTGCTTTCATGTTACTTCATTTCATGTAACTTCCCTCCTTTGCCCAGACAATAAAATCAATACTACATCTCCCCTTTATAAGAATAGTACGGGGGCGCCTGGGTGGCTCAGTCGGTTAAGTGTCCACTTCGGCTCAGGTCATGATCTCACAGATCGTGGGTTTGAGCCCTGCGTCAGGCTCTGTGCTGACAGCTAGCTCGGAGCCTGGAGCCTGCTTCAGATTCTGTATCTGCCCCTCCCCTGCTCACACTGTCTCTCTCTGTCTCTCAAAAATAAAATAAAAAACATTTAAAAAAATTTTAAAAAAAAAAGAATAGTATGTTCCTGTTGGAAATTCAGGGCAATAAAAAGAGAAAGGAAAAAAACAGATCCCAACCACTCAAAGAGACACCCTCTCTTTTTAAATTTTTTTATGTTTCTTTTTTTTTTAATTTATTTTTGAGAGACAGAGAGAGACAGCTGGAGTAGGGGAGGGTCAGAGAGAGAGGGAGATACAGAATCCGAAGCAGGCTCCAGGCTCTGAGCTAGCTTTCAGCACAGAGCCCGACGCGGGGCTCGAACCCACGAACCGTGAGATCATGACCTGAGCCGAAGCCGATACTTGACCGACTGAGCCACCCAGGCGCCCCAACACACCCCCTCTTTTAAGATAGCATTTTCTCTCCTGATTATGATCTGAAAGTAGAAAATTTGGAAATTAAAGAGATAAAGAAAAAATTTCTCTACCCAGAGAGTCGCTCTTTCAGGATTCTTTCCTTACATTCTCTAATACGCCCACGCACACACACCAACACATTGAGATGTAATTATATAAACTCCTCCCATTATTTACTATTTGGAACGCAGTTTTAAATCATTTCACTTCAAGCCATGAGAATTTTCCCATGTCAGTTTGGTCTCCTGGAAAACAGTTTCTCTGGGATTGCACAACCGCTCATTCCTTCGTGTGGTTTGCGCTCATCTGACCATCCCCCGCGGCCGGGCAGGTAGGTTGCTTCGAGCTTTTCCCCATTGCACACCTACCGCTCACTGAGAGTGCTTACACACGAATCCGTGCCCAAACTCTGACTGTGGCCTGAGGACAGAGTCTTCAGACGCCTGAGTCTTCAGAGAATGTAACGATTTTAAAGTTAAAATTCATGAAATATGAATCTTCTGCTAAAATTATGTCAATGCACGTTGAGCTGGTTGGAACTCCCGGGGTGGGGTGGGGACGGGGAGGCCGGGGAACCGGGTTAGGAATCCCTGGCTTGAATCCAGTCACATCTCGTACGTGAGGAGCGGCTGGAAGACGGGTGGCTCCGCCTGGAACCTGTGTCACATTTCACAGCAGCTGGCACAGCCTGGGGCACGACAGCCACAGGGCGTGCCGTCGGCACCCAACACGGAACCAGGGACAGCGCCGGGTTGCCGGAAGAATTTTCTGGGGACACTGGACTCCGTTCCCAGAGAGACACAACTTGCCCGCCATTGCAAAACCCCCTCCTGGGCTGTCCTCCCAACACTCAGGGTCCCTGCGCCACCCCCCCCCCCCACCACTCCTGATGGGCACCGTCACCTCAGCCTCGGCCTACGAGCCCGCGCTGCAGTCCCAGGATTTCAACCAGTTGCGATTTGGATTGGGTCGAGCGGCTGAGTTTTATCCCCCATGAGCAATGCCGGGTTCCCTGGGATGAAAGGGAATTGCAGGGCTGAGGCTGCCGGCCAGGGGGTCCTGCCCCAGCACGCAGCACCCTGCCCTTCCCGGCCGGGACCCCCAGCTCAGAGCACCGGGGCCTTTCTTTCCAAGGGCTCCTCCCTCACCAGACACTGTTCCCAAGCCTGATACCGCCTTCATTCCCATCCCTGAGGAAGCTTGGGTCCTGCTGTGTGACCTTGGGTGAATCACTTAACCTCTCTGGTAATCACGGCTGCCAACCGCAAGGGGCTGACATGGGCATAAGTGGGTCAAGGGTATAAGGCGCTTGTCCCCGGCCTGCCCTGTTGTCATGATCTTTGCCGTGAGAGTGTGACGGCGCAGGCACTTGGGGTTTTTCACTGCAGTGTCCCCGGCACCTAGAACGGCGCTGGATGCAAGGTGGCACTCCGTGTGTGTGTGTGCCCATGGCGTGCAGGCCGCTCACCGGGGCCCATGGTCTGAGCACAGAGCCCGGCACACCCTGAGCGCTCCTCCGTTCCTCGGCTTGAATCCAGGAGTGCTCAACTCGGGTCCAGAACCTGGAGGACCATGTTTGTCGCAAGCGGCAAGAAAGCCTGAGCAGAGACCCTCGCTTCCACCTTCCAGCACTTACCGAGTGTCAGGCTAGGGCCGGACGCCAGGAGCCTCACCTCTGCTCTCCACGGCAGCTCTTTCTCTGGTTGCCAAACAAGCACGTACAGAAAATGACAATATTTAGACAGGCCACCGAGGCCACCACACAGGCTTCAGGGCGTCCGCATGGCGCCTGGTGAAAAAAAAAAGTGTTACATTTAAATACTCTGTAATTGTGATAAGGAGGACAAAATCCAAAGGATTATGGGTATATTACTAAGTTTTGTTTAAGATTTCCTAACAGAACGTTGTCAGCTTAAAACACAAACACACATCTCGAACTTCTGGAAATGCACCTAGTCCGGGTCAGCTTTTATGCTTGGCGGGACGACACACGAGTCCCGAGCCGGGATTTTGTTGGTTTCTTCAAGTTCTTCATTGTCACTCTCTATGTAAGAAATTTTGAGTAAGGAAGAATTTTCTCAAAATCCATTTCTTAAATGTTTTTTAATGTTTACTTATTTTCGAGAGACAAAGAGAGCGAGAGAGCACGAGTTGGGGAGGAGGGGGGGTACACAGAATCCGAAGCAGGCTCCAGGCTCTGAGCTGTCAGCACAAAGCCCGACGCGGGGCTCGAACCCGTGAACCGCGAGATCATGACCCGAGCCGAAGTCGGATGCTCAACCGACTGAGCCCCCCCAGGCGCCCCTCTCAAAACCCATTTCAAAACAGTCCTCAAAACAGGAAGAAAACACCAGGGGCGACATCCCATTTGGAGACTCCAAAGCTGTTTGTAAAATGATACACGTGCGATCTTGGGATTCCTCCGGGTTGCGGAAGAACTCCCCACTCTCCCGGCTTCCCTCCGACGCGCGGCTCAAAGTCGCGCTCCGTTGCCAGGCGTCGCAAGGCCGTCGCAAGGCCGTCGCAAGGCGGCACCGGCCGGGGCTGCGAGGAGCCGACGCTGGGGGTCCCGGAGGCCAGGAAGCAAGAAGCGAGGCTGCAGCGGCGGAGGCCGTTCTGGGTCGGAAACCAAGGCCGACCACGCGGTGAGGAGCGTGGACCGAGGGGGCGATGTGAGAGAAGGTTGTCCCCGGCCGGTCTCACTGAGAAAGGGACACTGGAGTCATGACCTAAAGGACACGGGGCAGGTGGCGGGAGCGGGGCCTGCCGGGCGGGTGGAACAGCCTGTGCGAAGGTGCAGAGGCGAGGGTGACCGCGGCGAGGGGGCACCGGGGAGGGCCGGGCTCGGGAGAGGGGACTTCCAGAGGCTCTCTTCCTCGTGGAGCTTCCCACGGGGGGCGACTTCTCCCCATCGGGGACATTTGAAAATGTCCGGAGACACCTTTGGTTGTCGCGCCTGCGGGAGCTGGCCTCCGGAGGGTAGAGCCCAGGGTGCTACATGCCTATGGCGCCCAGGACAGCCCCCCAGCAGAGAACGGCCCGCCCCGGGTTTCAACGATGCAGGAGCAGAGAGGGGCTGCCTGACGGCCCTAGAGGTCTCGGAGGACCTTGGGGTCACTCTGGGCAGGAGGAACTCCGTTTCCAGAGGGGCGGGAGCAGGGCGGTCTCAGCAGCGCCCCCTCGCTGCGGCTTGGGGACGCACAGCAGGGGTGAGGGCAGCCGCAGAAGGAACGCCCAGGTGCTGGGCGACACCCCGTGTCCTGGGAGACTTGTGATGGTCCGGAGTCCCTCCCAGCCGTGTTCTCACCTTCCCACCCGGTAACTCCGCACCTGAGGGACTGCCCTGAAGAAACAGCCAGGGAAAGAAGGAAAGAGAGAGAGAGAGAGGAAGGAAGGAAGGAAGATAGGAAGGAAGAGAGACAAAGAGAGAAATAGAAAGAGGAAGAGAAAGAAAGAGAAAGAGAGAAGGAGGGACAGAAGAAGGGAAGAAAGAAGGAAAGAAGGAAGGAAAGAAGAAAGAAAGAAAGAAAGAAAGAAAGAAAGAAAGAAAGAAAGAAAGAAACGAAGGTAGGTTAAAAGGGGTTGAGGAAAGTTTAGGAGACAATCAGAAAAAATGCCAGAATTATAATTTAAAGAAAACATCATGTGTTGGGAACTCCATCCATCTCCTGTAAGAGGAGTGAAGCTGGCAGCCTTTTGGCTACTGTGTCCCCCTCTCTGCCTGTCACCTGGATGTCCAGAGAAGGACCCAGCACCTCAACGGGCTACCCACAGGCTCCCAGGGGCAGCTTGGGGAACAGGTCTGTGCACGGAGGCTTAAAGGACCCACAGACAGTGAAGACAGGGTTGCTTAAAGAATCTTCTTTGTTTTTATTTCTTTTTTAAGGTTTTTTAAAATCTTTTTTTAATTTCCAGACAGAGAGAGACAGAGCATGAGCGGGGGACGGGCAGAGAGAGAGGGAGACACAGAATCAGAAGCAGGCTCCAGGCTCTGAGCTGTCAGCACAGAGCCCGTTGGGGGCTCGAACTCACCAAACAGTGAGATCATGACCTGAGCCACCCAGGCGCCCCTGGATCTTCTTTGCTTTGATATTCTTTCCGGCCGTAAGAACATCCAGAGAGTGTATACTCCCAGAGGGAGAGGGGAGGGGAGGGGCAGGGGGCAGCTGAGCCTCCCCAGAGAGCAGGCCGGCCTTCCAAGAGGCCGAGGGGCAGGCAGAGCCAGGATCCAGGTGGGCAGGGGTCAGGGCAGGGGCTCCACACAAGGCCTGGGCTGCTGGAGTTTCGGGGTCTCCTCCCCTCCTCCCCCCACCCCCGCCCCACTCCCCTTCCCAAACCTAGGGGTGTAATTACAGTCAGCAGTTTCACGGGGGGGCCCCCCCGGAGGACAAGTGCCTGCAAGAGCTCCCCATCTGGCCTGCCTCCGGCCGGGCGGGAGGTGTTTCCAATAAACCTCGGCATTTTTAATGAGTCCTTTACAACTGCTAAATGATTAAGCGAAAGATTGACGGGAGTAACCGGTAGCCCCGAATCTTGGCAGCAAATGAGAGGAGCGGGGCCCCACCCGGCCGTCCCCTCCGGCGCTCCCGTCAGTTCCGGCAGCCAACTGCGAGTGAGGGCCGGCGGAGCGCCGCCGCCCGCGCGGTTTAATTAATAAACTAATAAGCACCGTGTAGCTCAGGGTCCCTGGAGACCTAGTTTTCCCTTTCCTCAGGCCTGAGGGTCCACCTTGAGGACAGCCTGCAGCTCACAGCAGCGCAGGACCCCGGAGACAGGGGACCGCCCTCCCAGGGCGTGGGGGGCCCAGGCTGGCCCGCTGGGACCCACGGGTCGATCAGGGAAAACAGGCCATCCCGGTAAATCTGAACTTGAGATAAACAACAGATCTTTTAATATTTCTCTAAGGATGTCCCAAATACGCATGGGACACACTTCTACTAAAGAATTACTTGTTGAGGCGCCTGGGTGGCTCAGTCGGTTCAGCGTCTGACTTTGACTCAGGTCATGATCTCAGGGTTCGAGCCCCGCGTCGGGCTTTGTGCTGACAGCTCGGAGTCTGGAGCCTGCTTCGGATTCTGTGTCTCCCTCTCTCTCTGACCCTCCCCTGCTCCCGCTGTCTCTCTCTCTCTCTCTCTCTCAAAAATAAATAAAACATGAAAAATAAAAGAATTACGTGTTGCTAATCTGAAATTTGAATTTCACGGGGTGTCCACTCTTTCCCCTGCCAGTCCTGTTTCCAGGAAAGGCCTATTTGAAATTGTTTTTTTTAACTTGGGGAATAATCCAAAAATATAAAAAAGGTCACCGCTTTCTTACTGTGACCCTCCAGAGTGTGAACTGTCCGTGGCCGGGAAACCATCCCACAGCCGTGAAGGAGGGGCCTTGGAGCCTGGATTTGAATCCTGGCCCTGCTGAGCTGTGTGAACGTAGACTGTTTATTTAACTTTTGTGAACCTCAGTTTCTCCCTGTGTAAAATGGGCATGATTACAGACCTTTTTCATAAGGGTGTTTTGAAAACGTCACATCAGAAAAAGCACTTACCCGGGGTCCGGCACGCAGCACGCCCCCAAACACAGCTCACCAGGTATCATTTTGTCCATGAAATGTCATCCGTCAGAGCTGTCCCTCTCTGAATCCTCTGACGGCCTTTGCGTTGAAGGCACCAGATCTGAACACCCGTGTCGGGAGGAAAGATGGCCCCAGGCATATGGTTTCACCCTAAAATTTAGGGAGGGTTGACTCAGAAGGTCACAGAGTTCAAAAAGGATCATCCCATCACAAACTCCTTTCGAGCAGTTTCTGACAGCATCGGGCCTGCCCTGGAACTGCCGGGGTCAGGGACGCCACCCTTGACCTTGAGCACAGGTGACAGACAGGTAATTCTGACCTACTTCCTGGTTCCGAGGTCCACCTCGAGCCACCGCCGTAGATCCTATCGGGACACGAGTGACTGATTCCTTTCAGCAACGATTCCAGGCTCTGGACTTTTTTGGCCTCTCCACGGTGCCCAGCACCAGGCCAGTTCAAAGCAGCATCCACACTGTGCCCTCCCGGAGCTGACTGGGTGGAGGAGAGATCGGCGTGAATGTGATTAATGGGAAATCAGAGCAGGGAGAGAGCTACTGTTACCTTTTAAAGCAACGATTCATTGCCCAATTGTCATGTGCGCATATGACGCATCTTTCTGTACAGTCCTCTGGGCAGCTCTGGGAGGCCGTGCGTGGAGGGGACCCAGGCTCAGGATGGGAAGGAGGCTGCCCCAAGGACACAGTGCGTAAGGAGAGAGCTGGGCCTCCAAACTGGATTTGCCGGAACTGGATGGATCCAAGCAAAGTTCAAGTCCAGGAGTAAAGGAGGGATGAAGATGGAGGGCAGGAATTTCTCCTTCTTTGGATCCTGAAGGGAAGTTTTTAAAAAATATTACTGTCAAGTTAGCTACCATACAATGTGTATATATAGTGTGCTCTTGGTTTTGGGGGTAGATTCTCGGGAATCATCACTTACATCCCACACCCAGTGCTCATCCCAACAAGTGCCCGCCTCCATGCCCATCGCCATTTCCCCTTCTCCCCCACCCCCACCCACCTGCCGTTTGTTCTCTGTATTTAAGAGTTTCTTATGGTTTGCCTCCCTCCGTCTCTGCTTGAAACTATTTTTCCCCTTCCCCTCTCCCATGGTCTTCTGTTAAGTTACTCAAGATCCACATATGAGTGAAAACATGGTATCTGTCTTTCTCTGACTGACTTATTTCACTTAGCATAATGCCTTCCAGTTCCATCCACGATGCTGCAAATGGCAGGATTTCATTCTTCCTAATTGCCATGGAGTACTCCATTGTATATATAAGCCACATCTTCTTGATCCACTCATCAGGTGATGGACATTTAGGCTCTTTCCATGATTTGGCTATTGCAGAAAGTGCCGCTATGAACATTGGGGTCCATGTGCTCCTATGCATCAGCACTCCTGTATCCCTTGGGTAAATCCCCAGCAGTGCTATTGCTGGGTCCTAGGGGAGTCCTATTTTTCATTTTTTGAGGAACCTCCACACTGTTTTCCAGAGCGGCTGCACCAGTTTACATTCCCACCAACAGTGTAGGAGGGTGCCCGTCCCTCCACACCCTCACCAGCATCTATAGTCTCCTGGTTTGCTCATTTTAGCCACTCTGACTGGCGTGAGGTGGTATCTCAGTGTGGTTTTGATTTGCCTTTCCCTGATGAGGAGTGACGTCAGGCATCTTTTCATGTGTCTGCTGCCGATCTGGATGTCCTCTTTGGAGAAGTGTCTGTTCGTGTCTGAAGGGAGCTTTTAATCCCCTACAGAAAAGAAGCAAAGCTGAATTATCCGGTAAGGCTGCCGTGAGACACAGGTGGCGATTTAAATTTAACCTAGTTAAAAATTTGATATAATTTAGAATTCCATTCCCTGGTGACACTGACCACATCCCAAGAGCTCAACAGCACACTAGACGACCAAATGCAGAATGTCTCCATCGTCACGGAAAGTTCTGTTGGACACTGCTCTTCAAAGAGACTCAGCAAACGTTTCTCGAATCAGGAACTAAAATTTCCAAGACCTTAAAGAAAAATATGCCCCTGGCCCCAAATGAAAAATTCAGCCTTTAATCACTGTTTGGGTTACTCAAGTCCAAGGACAAAACCTTAAGTTCTGGGTCTGTGTAAGGAAGGTTCTAGAACCCTAAGAAAAAATTCAGGTTGGGGTATGTATGTATGCTAATAGAAAGCACCAGAACCCTGAGGCTCTAAGTTCTAGAACCCTAATAATCTAGAGCTCTTAAAGTAGAGAACATTTCCATTTCATTTCATTTGCCGGATGGAATGAAAATGATCATGCTAAGATGTCTTTGGAGACTAATAGATGCCCAGCATGGGTAGTTCCTGGGCACGGGTGTCTAAACTGACTTTTGTTTTATTTATTTATTTATTTATTTTAATTTTTTTTTTTATTTTTGAGAGACAGAGAGAGACAGTGTGAGCAGGGGAGGGTCAGAGAGAGAGGGAGATACAGAATCTGAAGCAGGCTCCAGGCTCTGAGCTGTCAGCACGGAGCCCCACGTGGGGCTCGAACCCACGAACCATGAGATCATGACCAGAGCTGAAGTCAGACGCTTACCGGACTGAGCCCCCCCAGGCGCCCCTTATTCTCCGATTATAGACCAGAAAATGCAGAACCCCATCGCACAGGACGATCTAATGAAGCGTGTGTAGCAGTGACTAGGGGGCAGGGGAGGAGTGACGGGCCCGTGTTTGTGGCCTCGTGTGCTCGCGGTGGCGCCCCGGTGAGGGTCCTGGGGCCACCTCGGAGAACGGGCGCCTGAGCCACAGAGCGCGGTGAGCAGGGCGCCATGGCCCTCTGCTTCGGCCTCGTCTAAGCTGCAAGCACCCGGGTTTCCAGGTCTCCCCACCTCCCAGATGCGCTGGGGCCCAGCCGAGTGGAGAGGGGGTGCGCTGGGGGTGGGGGGACCCCACATGGCTGTATGTGCGCCTCGGGGGAAGGCAAAACCCCATCAGGTCCCAGCCTGCCTTCCTGCAGAGACCGAGCCTCTTCCCACATTCTGGGTGGATTCCTTTGGGGAGGCGCCAGGTTGCAACCCCGGGGTCCCGGATCTCCAGGCTCACATTACACCCCGAAGCTGGATTCGGAGAAAGGGGTTCTAGGCCTCGCTCTGGCTCTCTCTGGCCGTTCCCAGCCAAGGCCAACGACGTATCCGGCACCGCACCAGCGTCTCTTGCCGTTTCATCACCAGCTAAATGCCAAGTGCAAATGTAACCATTCTGTTGCGAGCGCGCAGAGCGTTAGGAATAAAGACGCTTCTTGGTATCCGCTTCCGGGCAGCGCCGAACCCTCCGCGGAGGGTCACGGGCCGCCCTGCCTGGGGTGTGCGCTCCAGCCGTGGACTTGGCCTCTTGTGTCATCGCGTGAGCTCCCGAGAAGGGATTGCAGGCCCCCCTGCACCCAGCTGTCCCCGTCTGCCCGGGATTCGGGGGATTCCCCGGATGTGGGGCTTTCCGCTTTAAACCGGGATGAGTGGGTCACTGGTCTCCACCTCGGCTCTCCTCGGCGGGCGGGCGTCGCGTCCTTGCCAGCCCTGAGCCGGGGGCCTGGAACTCCCACCCAAGTTCAAGGGCGCAGGGGTGCTCCCGGGAGGCTGAGAGCAGGCCCTCGTGCCCAGGAAGCCTGATTCTCTCAGAATCATCCCAACCTGCAGAAAACCGCACGCCATAAAGGGGCAGGAGCCTTGCTCCCGACGGGAAACAAAGTAACCTCACGGCAGAATCTCACTTGAGAGATTTTTTTTAAAACGATCTTTGTTCAAGACCCAGCGTGAGAGACAAACACCAGTCACCACTGTGCTGGGTTTCCCTCACGTTCACGGCACGAGGAACAAGGTAGTGTAAAGCGTGATCCTGAATTTGCTTAAACACAGAGCTGAACAAGGGGCGCCTGGGGAGCTCAGTCGGTTAAGCGTTAGGATTCATTCGGCTCAGGTCATGATCTTGATGTTCGTCAGTTCGAGCCCTGCATCGGGCTCTGTGCTGACAGCTCAGAGCCTGGAGCCTGCTTCTGATTCTGTGTCTCCCTCTCTCTCTGACCCTCCCCTGCTCATGCTCTGTCTCTCTCTGTCTCTCAAAAATAAATAAAAAAACATTTTTAAAAAATTAAATAAAACAGAACTACTATTTTTTTTTTCTTTTAGGGAGAGAGAGAACACAAGCAGGGGAGAGGGACAAAAGGAGAGAGGGAGAGAGAATCCCAAACAGGCTTCACGTTCCGTGTAGAGCCTGACTTGGGGCTCGACTCCAGACCCTGGGACCGTGACCTGAGCCGAAATCAAGGGTCCGACAACCGTGTTCCTTCCTATCGGCGATCTCTCTGGTGCAAAATAGGACATGTCTTAGACTCCTTTTCGAGAACAAATCCCTCGTGTAATTAATTAAGCCTATAATTATACCCCAATCTTTAAAAATGTAATTTGCAGCCTCCCTGCAATCCTGACTTCGAGCCTGACTTCTGATGTGGCTAAATTATATCGGAACCAATTTTTACTACTTGGAGACTCGGGATAAACTGGGCTTCACCTGTGATTGATTTAAATATATTGTCATTTCCGTATTTATTACTTAATAGAGACGGGTATTTACAGAGCCATACGGGGCTCTGAAGAGTGAATTTTACTGAAGCCTCAGAGCCACCTTCTGGGGGTTGGAGAGACACGGCTACTCCATCCCAGTTTTGCTTTACTGTTGAGTCATTATTCATTTTCTGTATTAGGACCAACACTTTCACAGGACAGGCGTCATCCCACCGCCGGTGTCTTTTTGATACGTCCCTGGGTTTTACTAGGCTACTCTGTGCATAAGTAGAAGAATGAGAATTTTTTAAATGTTTATTTGTTTTTGAGGGAGAGAGAGAGAGAGACAGAGCACGAGTGGGGAAGGCCAGAGACAGAGGGAGACACAGAATCGGAAACAGGCTCCAGGCTCCGAGCTGTCAGCACAGAGCCCGACGCAGGGCTCGAACCCCTGAACCGAGAGATCATGACCTGAGCCGAAGTCGGACTCTCAACCGACTGAGCCACCCAGGCGCCCCAAGAATAAGAATTTTTTAAAAAGAGCAGTGGGGCTGTGAGTGCTTTGCAAAGCCCGCGGGTCTGACATCCCCTGGGCAGCTCACGTCGCAGGAGAAAAGATGCCCGGCTCCTCCTTGGTGCTGTGGCACCCGTCCCGGCTGCTGGAAGTGTAAGGCTGATGCCAGGACACAAATGCTCTGTGAGAAGATTATAAAAGGAACGGCTCTCAGGAAGGAGGAAGGGGAGGAGGAGCAGGGGGAAGGGGCAGCGGGTGAGCAGGGGTGACATGGCTCCTTCTGCCTCCTCCACGGGCACGAGACTGCATCTCTCTTACTGACGCAGGAGGGAGTGTGCGACCCAGAGGTGCGTCCTGTTTCCCGACCTGTCAGGGCACATCGGCCCATTGCCCAGGTGAGGGAGGGAGAATCAGGTAAGCATTTCCTGCCTGCTTGGCACAGCTCTGAGCTGGCAGGGCCCCGGGGACCCCTGTCTCCTCCTGGTCTCCAAGCGAGCAGACAGGGCATCCCTTATACTTTGTTTCTGAGTAAAGCCATGGGGGGGGGGTCTGCATACGCCTCCTGCAAACACCTCCCCAAAGGGCCACCTAACCCAGCCTTCCTTGCCGAATAGTTCCTTATTTTGCACTTTCACCCTGGAGACGGTGTTCTTATTAAATCACCTGTAATCTCTCAGCAGGATTACTCATTCTGACCAGAAGGAGGAGCCGCCCCAGAGTCATCCGGGGCTTCTCTTGCCTCGCACAGACTTTGAATGATTCCTTTTGTTGAAAAGATTATTATTAGGAAACACCTCCGCGCGCTGTCTGTACACGCCGTCACATTTCCCCGGGAGCCGGGGCCGCGTGAGCTTGGAAAGGCGGGGCCGCGCCAGCTCCAGGGAGAAGGTGGCATCTCGGCCCGATTCCTCGATGCTCTTGCTCCAAAGGGGCAGTTGCAACCCAGGGGGGTGGAAGGGGGTAGATGGGGCCGGAAGTAGGGGGACGGAACCCCTGGCCGCAGAGTTCCCAGAGCGGGTCTGCTCAAGGCACAGGCGGGACAGGAAATCAGGGGCAAACCCTGCAGAGGTCCGAGACCCGGGTTCAAGTGCCCAAGAATCATGGGGCCGGATGCCAGCCACCCTCATCCCCTAGCCCTGGCTGGAGCTTCCCTTGGCACTCTGCTGAAAACCGCTCTTCTCTAAAAATGAAGTGAAGACAGTTGTTCCAGACCAAAAACAAACAAACAAGAAAACCTCAAAAAAAAAAAAAAAACCACCCAAACACTCACACAAAAACACTTCCTCCCTGTCTAAAAATACAGACCCACCATATTTTGAGGGCAGGAGTTCTAAACCCACTCAAACTGGAACTGGAGAAGAGCAGAGCAGGACACGGAAAAAGGCCTCAGGCTGGAGGCTCCATCGGAACCAAGAGAATCAGAAGTTCGGGGCATTTTAATCGAATTGTTCTGGAAAGCTCTCCAGGTGAGTGTCTGGTGCAGCCAGAGCTGCAAAGCACTGAGTTAAAGCCAGGAGGCTTTACCTCAAGAAGAGGATTCAAATGCAACGTGTAGAAAGGGATGGGGCGCAGGTAAGTTTCTGCAATTCCTCAGTTTCCCCCATGGTAAGTCCCGCCTCTGAGAGGCAGGAGAGAGCCTGCACACTGGGGAGGGACCCAGCCTAGGGGATTTGGCATTCCTGCAGCCCCCTCTGCTGGCCACGGAAAGCAGTCACTTCCCTGCTGAAAGGGACCCTGCAAAGGAGCCCCCAGCCTGCCTCCCACGGGGGATGGGGGTCCGCGATGCTGGAGGCGGCCGACTAGAACAATCTACAAAGCGAACCCCACATTGTGGGATGAGGGTGATTCCAACCTTCTATTTTGCAATCACATCTACCAACGCCATTGTTTTCGAAAAGAGAAGACATTTTCCCAGCAAAAATAGAAGAGGAAAGCAATTGCAGAATAGATGTTATTTAGCTCATAGAAATAAATGTAGCTTTGGAAAAGCCTGTTGCATTTTCTGTATATTTCTTAGTTTGCTGCGGGCCACGGCCTCCTCGACTTGGACATGCATTTGGGGAGCGTTGATGGAAGTGAGAGATTTAATCAAGAAATTCCTCTCTGGGGGCACCTGGGTGGCTCAGTTGGTTGAGTGTTTGACTTTGGCTCAGGTGTGATCTCACCGTTGGTGAGTTCGAGCCCACATCGGGCTCACTGCTGTCAGCGCAGAGCCTGCTTTGGATCCTCTGTCCCCCTCTCTCTCTGCCTGTCCTCTCCTTGCACGACCTCTCCCTCTCAAAAATAAATAAACATTAAACAATTAAAAAAAATAGAAATCACCCTTTGGTCATTGTTATAAAATAATACTGTAATCAGAGTTAATAAGAGCATGTGACCAGGGGGTCACCCAGAGCCCTGTGCTCAGAAGGAAACTGCACTTGGTTTAATGCACACTCTCTCTCCCTTTTTTAAAGTTTATTTATGTTGAGAGAGAGTGAGAGTGGACGGGGGAAGGCAGAGAGAAAGGGAGAGAGAGAATCCCATGCAGGCTCCACCCTCTTAGTGCAGAGCCCAGCTCAGGGCTCAGTCTCACAAACCGTCAGATGATGACCATGACCTGGGACCTGGGCCAAGATCAAGAATCAGATGCTTAACCGACTGAGCCCCCCGGCGCCCCAGTGTAATGCCCTCCTGTTGTCGCCTCAAAATTCCTGACAATTTTTGACCTAGAACCTCTGCAGTCTCATTTTGCATTGCGCGCTGCAAATCACGTGGCCCGTCCTGACTTGACTGGGTAAGTGTGGGTGAGCGCGTGGCTTTCGGTTGTTCAGGAAATACTGACTGAGCCTCTATCAGGGCTGGGCACGGGGTTACAGTGATGAGCAAAACACGGGCTGCCTGTCCTCAGCAGGCACGCTGCACACCTCACAGTGGGAAGACCAACGAATCAGATGTGAGGAGACTGTGGCTCTCTGAAGGATATTTCTGGAGGATGGAAATTGGGGGACAGTGGTGGCAAGTGCCAGGCATCTGGATGGAGGTCACCCTGGAGCTGGGACCGGAAGAAGGGGGCACAGGACAGAGCAAAAGTGTCCCAAGAGAGGAAGCATGTTCTGAAGGCCGCGCCGGAGGCTCTGAGGAAACAGAAAGATTGAATTGGAAGGAGATTCGGAGGAAAAAGGACTCCAGGTGATTCCCAGGTTTCCAGCTTGAATAGCAATGAGAGCAGCATCATTTATGCTGAGATCTGGCGCGTACGGGGGAAGAGATGCGCAGGTATGGGGGAGAAAACCTCAAGAACTCTGCTTCCGCCAGGTGGATGGGCTCCTTCCTGCCAGTGATGGTCTCCTCGTTGGTGGGGGCTGCGGGAAGACCCCACTCTGACAGACACTATCAACCTCCCACGAAGGCTGCTGGAGAAATTACAGGGTGTATTTGAGTTTCATCGAAACTGCAAATAAGTTTTTAGTATATCTCAAATATTGGACGGGATATACTTATCCTAAACGTTATTTGTTGTCTATCTGAATTCAAATTTAATAGCTCACTTTTATATTTGTTTGTTTGTTTGTTTATGCTAAACCTGGAGCCCTATCACCTGCCCAGCTACCTTTCTCCTTTTGGGTTCCGTTATCTGAAAACCATAGTCTTCTCAGGAAGCTTTGGTCCAAGGGTGAAACCTGATTGGACCAAGCCAGTGATGGTAATTCCATGTCTTGCCAGTGATTGGTTTAGGAAACAACATGTGACACAGTTCTGGCCAATGAGAGATGAGAGGAAGTTGGAGGTTGGGAGGCTTTGAGGGAAGTTTTGCTCCGTTCGGGAACAGGCTCCTGACCATGTTGCTCTCGGGGCGCCTGGGGGGCTCAGTCAGTTGAGCATCCGGCTTCTGCTCAGGTCATGATTTCCCAGTTGTGAGTTCGAGCCCCGCGTCAGGCTCTGTGCCGACAGCTCAGAGCCTGGAGCCTGCTTCTCTCTGCCCCTCCCCTGCCCACCTCTGTCTGCTGTCTCTCTCTCTTTTGGAAAAACATACAATGGTAGGAAATCTCCACCCTTTTCCATTTTTTAAAAATATTTATTTATTTTAATTTTTTAAGGTTTACTTATTTTGAGAGAGAGAGACAGAGAAAGAGGAAGGGACAGTGAGAGGGAGGGAGGGAGACAATCCCAAGCAGGCTCTGCTCTGTCAGCCGGAAGCCAGTGCAGGGCTGGAACTCCCAAACTTGAGCTGAAACCGAGAGTCCAACGCTTAACCGACTGAGCCCCCCCGGCGCCCCTAAATGTTTATTTTTGAGAGAGAGAAAGAGAGCAGGGAAGGGGCAGAGAGAGAGGGAGGAGAGAATCCAAAGCAGGCTCTGAGCTGTCAGCATAGCCTAATGCGGGGCTCGAACCCACAAACTGAGGTCACGACCTGAGCCGAAGTCGATGTTTAACCGACTGAGCCACCCAGGCGCCCCAACCACCCATTTCCATTAAAAAAAATTTTTTTTTAAATCAGGAATGGGGGTGCCTGGGTGACTCAGTCGGCTCCGGTCATGATCCCAGGGTTATGGGATTGAGCCCCGTGTTGGGCTTCTCTCTGAACGTGGGGCCTGCGTAAGATTCCCTCTCTTCCTCTGTCCCTCTACCCTGCTTGTGCACGTGCTCTCTCTCTCTCTCTCTCAAAAATAAATACATTTAAAAAATCAGGAGTGGACGTTGAATTTTTTGAAATTCCTCTTTGACCTCTGTCACGACAATGATACAGTTTTGTCCCCTAACTGACTACCGGGAGTTACGCTAACGGGTTTCTTCCCGTGGAAGCATTCTGGCACCTTCTGGAAGGCACCCCAATCTCCTGTACTTTTCGGAATGAAAAGACCCTTTTCCATTCTCGTCTAACTCATTAAAGTTTCCTCGGGTTTTACTGGCGATGAAAATTTAACATGAAAACCCTGCCGTTGCTCTTTACCTTTCATTAAGTAATTTAAAAATATATTTTTTAGGGGCGCCTGGGTGGCTCAGTCGGTTAAGCGTCCGACTTTGGCTCAGGTCATGATCTCACAATTGTGGGTTCGAGCCCCGCGTCGGGATCTGTGCTGACAGCTCAGAGTCTGAAGCTGCTTCAGATTCTGTGTCTCCCTCTCTCTCTGACCCTCCCCTGCTCACGCTGTCTCTCTCTGTCTCTCAAAAATAAAGAAAAAACATTTAAAAAATTAAAAAAATATATGTATTTTTTAGAAAGTGGGACTGAGCCGTAACGTGGGCCCACAGCAATGCTTCGCTCAGTGGCCCACGCCTGTCCGGGCGGAATGCACGCTCCATCTCATCTCCCGCCTCTGGCTGTTCTTTTGGGGGACATTTCTTTCTCCTGCGACTCTTTCTGCGTAGACTTTCCCCAGGGCTTTGTCCTCAGATCCCTGCTCCCAGTGGTGTCACGGGAAGACCCACAGACCAGCCTCCCCTCCTCCGTGAGCTGCGGAAGACCCCATCTCCCACCCCCACCCCGCCCCCGCCCAGGGAAGCCCCTGACCCCAGGCCAGGGCCTCAGACCAGGGGGCACAGAGTCTAGGGTGGGGGCGGGGATCCCAGTGAGCCAGTCTTCAGGAAGCACACCCCCAAAGGTGATCCTCTGGGTGTTCCCTTCAGAACAGATGTGATCAGTTCACAGAGGAAAACCACATTTTGTTTAGTCTTTTCCTGGCCCAGAGGCCTGGTATTTAATAAGCCCTGGAGCCAGCCTCGAGGGGGACTGGCTTTTATGGGCTCCAGGTGGTGCTGCAAGCCCGGGAGGGGCCGTGACCCGATGGCGGCTGAGCGCAGGTTCCTTCCAGCCCCACGGCCCCCACGCGACCACGACTTCCGGCAGATGAAGAGAAGCGCGGCCTCTCAGGGTCCTTCTCCTTCCCAGGGATTCGGTGGGGAGGCTTCTCCACTTTCAAGGACACCCCCCCGCCCCTGCGCCCAGGGAAGACCCCCAAAGGAACTCAGGGCAACCTTTGACCTCCGGTTGGCGATGTCGCGGTTCAGTCAGCTCGCACGCGGGGTCTGGTCACCTGAGTGAGCGCTTGACGCAGGCAGATGGTGACGGGGCAGCGGCTCCCGTGAGGATGAGGGAAGCGACTTTAGGGCCCGTTGGCCAGTGCCTGAGTCCCAGCAGGTGCCACTGGGACCGAGATGGACCTGACGCACCGGGCATCCCAGCCAGGTGTGGGTCAGGCAGGTCAGGGTCTAGGGTTAGAGTGGGAAATGTGATGCTTCGGAAAACCGCGTTTCTACAAGGTGCGGGGTGATCCGTGCAGACGCTATGGACTGAGAGCCGCGAGGTCTGGGTGCTTCCGCGGCAGGACCGCAGGAGGGTAAACTGAGTCACTGTTTTCCTAGAGGAGATGAACCACTTTGTTCTCCAAGGGAGAGTCTGAGACCACGCTGGGCGAGCCCAGCTGTCCCAGTGCCGGTGCCCCCCGTGGGGGAGGAGCCCAGCCCCCCTGCATCCCCCTCCCCCCCCGCCAGGGCCTCCACAGCTGTCTCCCCCAGCCCTGGTGCCCTCACTGGGGCCCCGATCACCAGGGACCCTTGGCAAAGACCTGGGACCCAGTGCCCAGAGCTGGGGGGGGGGGGCGGGTCATGCCGCCCACGGCCCCCAGAGCCCTCTGCGACCATCACGGTTTTCTCTTTCCCACTAATCTTGGAGACAAAGCCACAGGTGAGGCTCAACGTCTCTCTCTCGCTCAGCCTTCCATGATGGGGGCTGGGAGCGGGGAGGGCCTCCCGGGGAGGAGGGAGCGTTGGTCCCCGCTTGGGCGTGGGTGTCCCTGGGTCCTTGGCTGAGACCAGCGTCTGTCTGTCAAGCAGCAGTTGAGTCCCGGGAAAGCCATCAGGTGGGGGCCCCGAGTGCTCAGGCCTGCAACCTTGTAAGACAGTTATTGTGATTACATTGAACGCACCGTTTCCTCCTACCTCGAATCGCAGTAGTTTTGCGTGCTCCCCTATGCCTGGCATGTGCGGGGCTCTGGCCATCTTTACGGAGGCATCAAGCTTTCGCGCAGAGCCTCCCTCAGCCCCAGTTCCAAGTTCGGCTGTGAGGACTGGCCTCAGGCCCTCTTCTCCGCGCCTCCCTCCCTCCCTCTGCCGCCCCCTCCTGCTGTAAGGGGACTTACGGCTTTAGCACAGACACCCAGCGACAGGAGAGGGGAGAATCCTGCCACACCCCGGCCGCTCCGGAATAAAAATGAGCACGACACCCGGCAGCATGGCCAGCGGGGAAGCACGTTAGCATCTAGGGGAGACCCGGCCCAGCCCTTCCCGTCCTCGGGGGTGGCTGGCCTTCCTCGTTGTCCCTCCGCTTGTCAACACATCGCCTCCATCTGCGTCTCCACGGCCGCTCGGTGTCTGTGTGTTACCCCTTAGGAGGCAGTGGACCGCGTGTCCACCCTGATCCCGTGTGACCTCATCTTCACCCACCCGGGCTGCAATGATCATATTTCCAAATAAGTTCACGTGTACAGGCGCCAGGGGTTAGGACTTCCGTGTGTCATCTTTGTGATGGACGCAGTTCAGTCCATCATGCTTGCCCAAGACAACGTGAAGTTGAAGCAGCAGAATCGGGGTCCGAGCCTAGGTCGCCTGATTCTGGGCCCCACCCCCGCTCTACCACAACACTTTAGGTCCCTAAGCTCATCCCCCAGAGAGGCACCTGCTGTGGGCCAGGCCCTGGGCGCTGGATCCCACCCTGGGCTCGGGGAGCTCAGCTGAGCGTGGGAGGGCAAAGCAGTGAGCGCATCATTCCGTCTTCAGACGCAGACCCGCCCCAAGGATGGCCCAGGTGCTGTCTGGGGTGGGGAGCGGGTGTCAGGGCCGATGTCACACTGGTGGACAGTAGCCCAGCAGCTGGAAGATGAATCAGGTTGGGTGGGGCCCAGAAGAGGCATTCCAGGCCTGGGGGCATGAGCGGAGGCCTGGCCTGTTAGGGGTGCAGCGGCAGGCGACCTTGGGTGAATGCACCACCCCCTCCATGCCCTTGTCCTCAGAGCTGTCCGTGGTGAACCTGAGCGGCTTGACGCCGGTGCGGTGTCGGCACCCTGGGTCGCCCACCTTGGTCCCTGGAGCCTGGGCGTGCGGGCCCCTGGGCGTGCCGTCACCTCTCCAAGAACCACCCGCACTGTGGGGATGACGGTCTTCACTCCGCCAACCTCAAGGCTCAGGGCACACCTTGGGCAGCAGCGAGGCTTCCAGAAAAAGGGACATGCAAACAATGGCCCTGGAGAGAAACCCGGTGCCCGTGGTCTTACTAGGAAGTAGGGTTTTCTCGGACATGATCAAGTTAAAATGAGGTCATACTAGAATAGGATGGGCCCAAATCCAATATGACTCAGGTCCTTAAAAATCACTGATCCACGGGCCTTCTTTCCGTCTCTCTCCGCCTCAGTACACACACACACACACACACACTCTGTCTCTCTCTTTATCATGAACTACTTGGGAACAACTTGAGAGATCACACCTCCTCACCCCATTACTTTAGTGCAAGATGTCCTAAGATCAGAGACACTCTCTTCTAGGCACTACAACTGCCAGAATCAGGAAACAGAACTTGGACCCAAGACCGTGACCTACAGGCCACATCCAGGCCCTGCTTACTGTCTCAATAAAGAGCCTTCACAGCCGTCCGTCCCCCGGGGGCCCCTTCCAGGCTCAGGCCATGCCTTCAGCTGCCCCGTCTCTTTGGCCTCCTTCCATCTGATCGATTCTTGGTGTTTGCGGACACTGACATCTTGGAAGGCGACAGGCAGGGGACACGACGGCTGAGTGGCGTCTGGTTCCCACGTGCATCGCATTCACTGTTATTCTGACCGTACGTCCCACTCTGTCCAGGCCGCACTGTTGGCATCTGTTGATAATTATAATCCCACCCCATAGGGGGTTGACGGGTGCACCCCCCCACCGAGGAGATCTGTCCGCACCCCGAGCCCCGGGGCCTGTGAATGCGGCTTTGTTTGGAAAAAGGGTCTTTGCAGCTATAACTAAGGATCTCAGATGAGATGAGGTCATCCTGGATTATCTAGGCGGACCTTAAATCCAATGTCAAGTGTCCTTATAGGAGACACGCCATGGAGAGAAACAGAGGAAGCGCCATGTGAAGACAGGGGCAGGGACCCGAGAGGTGTGGCCACAGGAAGAGAGAGGCCTGGAGCCACCGGTAGCTGGAGGAGACAAGGAGCTTCTCCCCTAGAGCTTGGAGGGAGCACGGCCCTGCGGACACCTTGACTTTGGACTTTTGGCCTTGAGAGCTGGGAGGGAGTGCATTTGTGATTGTAAGCCACCCGGTTTGCAGTGCTTTGTGATCCCAGCCCTGGGACACTGAGCAGTCCGTTGTCTCTCAAAACCCCAGCTCTACAGTCACCTATCCCACAATGCCTTTCATGGAGTGAAATGTTAAATGCCGATTGCCAGCGGACATAATCCAGCTCCCACGGTCAGCGGTCACCTGTCCTTCAGGCTGGGGTCCTGAAGGGGCAGAAGGGCACCCAGGAGTGACCGGGGGAGGAGACAGTGCACTGAGAACACTGTGACCTGGGAAGTGTCCCCTCCCCCATTCCCAGGATGCATGCCAAGAGGTCTTGGCCACCCTTGGAAGCCCCTGGTACCTGGGTGGCCCTTCAGCGAGGGACGGCCAGCGCCCTCCCCCCCCAGGAGAGAGCCTGGTGCCCTGCCAGACTCAGAAGGGGGGGGGGGTAACTGTCAATTCAGGTCCCTGTTACCACCTGGGATGCCCACCTGGGAGGCTGCTGGCAATGACCAGAGTCAGAGGGTCCTCATGACCGGTTTTTCCATCGCGTCTGGAGGAGGCTGGGCTGGAGTGGAGCTAGGCGGCTCGGCGCAGGCTGTGGGTGGCCGGTGAGGCCGGCAGCAGGACCGGGGTTCCCAGCCCCCACGCCCAGACAGGGGGCACTCAGGGACACCTCCCTCAGCGGTGCAGAGCCTGGTTTCACTTTGCAGCCCGCCCTCCCGTCCATGGGAACACCCTTCCTGGGGGTGGGTGGGGGGCAGTGTCGGCAGCCCTGGGAGCAATCCTGTGGCCTCAGGGAGGGGCTCTTTCTTCTTTTGGTCTTTTTAGTTATTTTGGTTTTAATTTTAATACAAAGGGAACAGAAAAAGCTTTAATGAGCTGTGGGAAGAACTTCTTTTGTACCGAGCAAAAGAGCCGGTGGAGCTCCAGGGGCAGCTGGGATGGGTCCGCCTCGGCTTCATGGAAAAGCCCCCGGCTTATTGTTAAGATCCCAAGCCCGCAGCGCATCAGGCCAGGGCAGTAATCCCCTCCCTGAGGACCTGCTCAGCCCCTGGCCTCATGTCCAGCCGGACGCTCACAGCGGACCGTGTCATCACAGGGATGTTTTACTTACACACCTGGCTTTTGCCCCCACCACCTTCCCCCTAAAACGAGACCCCACGAGCTCCGGAGCCAACATCAAGTGACAGTGGTCAGCAGTCCCAACTGAAAGAGCTGGAAAGAGAGAAAACGACCGACTTCACTCTTTGAAACTCTAGTTCCAAGAATCACATGTATTTATTGAGCAACTGCTACATGCCGGGTGCCCTCCTGGAAAGTCTTGCATCAGGATGCTTTCAGTTGCAAATAACAGAAACCTCTACCTCCGTTAGCTGGAATCATCAGGAAGCATGTTGACCTCTCACCCCGGGCCGGCCACCCCCACCAGGGCAGCAGCCCCGCCGTGGGCTAACTCAACAGCTCGGAGACCTCACGGAGCACACTGGCTCTTTGTCCTTTGCCGCTCTGCTACCCCAAGCAGGTGCTCCCGTGGTCTCCGGATAGCTGCTACAATTTCACTGCGCGGGTGAGAAAGGGCCCCGCCTCTCTGGGAGTCTTTATCAGAGAGGGAACCTCCCCTGGAAGGAGCCCGTCAGGCTTCGCGTCCCTTATTGGCCAGCGCTGGGTCACGTGCCCAGCTTTAAACCAATCACCACCGAGGAGACCATGATTTATTTACATGGCCCGGAAGCGCAGGTGCAAGTGGATCACCCGCCTGAGAGGTGAGTCCCCGGCTGCGCCAGGGGCTCTTAGGACTGGACAAGGGACACTAAAGCTTGGGTGGGCGGCCCCCACTGGCCGCTGCCATGACTTGTTTCATCTTCAAGTTACAGCCATATGTGTGAGGGTCTGGAGGCTCAGTGGTAATGCAGATGGGGAGCAAAGCGTAGGGCAAGCAACTGCTTTTGAGAATTCTCTGCATGAAGCTGATGGGATTCGCGGAAGCAGGAGGATCTGATGGCCCAGTTCGTTTTTCTGGCGCACACACACCTGCCTTCCTTTAGCCTAGTCCTTGGTTTTCGATGGGAATGGGTTTTCACCCCCAGGGAGCATTTGCTGATGCCCAGAGACCCTTTGGGTTTGAGATGGGAGAAGAGGCTGCTCTTGGCATCTCGTGCGTAGAGGCAGGGGCAACGCACAGGACAGCTCCCCACAGTTCTCTTGCCCCAGATGTCACCAGGGCCGAGGACAAGTAGCCAGGGTAGTGCAGGGATGTGTCCTACAAGGCTGTGAACACAAATCTATGGACGTGTTTACTTATGGGCACGTTCAGAGATTTGTGAAAATTGTGCTAACGGAAACCAAATTTTGGCTTGAGAACACAACATCCAGAAGCAAGCACACGCTGTCCTATTCTTACACCTGACCTTGCGCAAGCCATTCTGTGGAAGGCAACCCCTACCCCCATCCAACCGTTGCCTCCAGAGTCCACACCCAGCCTGGCTACGGTGTCTCTCCCCTGCAGGAAGGCATGGCTGACCGCTCAGACCTCAGTGTCCTGTTGACGTCCGGGTTACGCGTCTGTGGAGGGACAGCAGAGAAGGCCCCGCCGTGCTCCACCTCACTGATGCCCTTTTCCATAAAAACCCACACACTTGCTGGGTTATCTCTGCAAGCTCTCTGCCACCTCCCAACCCATCAGATGACGTGGAGTGGGGGGGGGCACATCTCCCTCTGTAATCAGAAGCACACCGGCCTTGGGATTGAGATGCAGATGCGCGTTCCATAATTGGCTTTATAAGGCAAAAACTGCATAAACGAAAATTCCCGCTGGGAAGGCATCCGTCTCCGCACACGTCAGCGGGTTTGTGTAACGTGGGCCCGCTCACAGGCTCCCTCTGACCTTCTTCTGCTCAGCACCGTATAAAATAAACCCAGTGAAGCCAAGGAAACCGTGTGGGGAAGCAGGCAAGGAATAAACGTTGGACACCCTATCAGTTAGGAGACTTTTAGCATAAAGAAACAGATTTCTATTGGAGATGCTTTAAATAATACAGATCTTTGTAGCTTTACCTCCTAAGTCCCGAGGAGGGGCGGTCATGCCAGACCGTTCATTCGGGGACTTGCTAACCACAACAAGATTCTTCTACCCTCTGTCGGTCCGCTTTGGTCCTCAGGCCTTTCTCCTGGAGGCACAAGAGGGCTGCACCAGCTCCAGCCATCACCTCACCAGCCTCATCCAGATGCAGAGAAGGAAGATTTCCTCCTAGGGTCTCTTATTTTTTTAAGTTTACTTTTAAGTTTATTCAGAGAGAGGGGGAGAGAGAGAGAATCCCAGGCAGACTCTGCACTGTCAGCTGGGAGCCCGACTCGGGGCTCGAACTCAGAACCATAAGATCAGGACCAGAGCCAAAACCCAAAGTGGAAAGCTCAATGACAGAGCACCCAGGTGCCCCTAGGGTCTCTTTTGAAGACTAAAGAAACATGTTGTCAGAATCCCTTCAGCAGACATCCCCAAGGGGTTATGGGCCAGAGGCAGAGCCCAACCCCCTTCCCAGCAACAGCTGGCAAGGGGGATTGATGGTCCTGATTGGCTAAGAGGAGGGGCTGGCAGACAGCAGCCTGGGCGCTAAATCCATCCATCAGCAGCTTCGTTCCTCCTACCGAGTCGGAGATCACCTGCCTATTTACTAGACGGTCCTTTTCAGAAAAAGTTTGCTGCCCCGTGGTTTAGACTAACAAAGATTCATGCTGGAAAGGAAGGGACAGACCCTGAGCGCAGAGGCTTGTCCAGTGAGGGGATGGAGAGGAGGGTGAAATGATGTGGGTAGGGACCCAGGGGTGTCTGGTGCAACCCCACTTTGCCTCTTTGGGGAGCCCCTAGGCATTCTCAGGCTCAGCTCCGCGTCTGTAAGAGGGAACACGTTTTGCCACAGCTGGGAGGATTAAATGAGGTGATAGATGGTGAGCACCTGGCACAAAATAGACCCTAAAGGGTCCGTGCCCTTTAGAAATGTTCTGGTGGGCTTTCTGCTTGGAGGCCCGCCCCAAAAGAGAGGCCGCCACAGGGATTTGTGGCTTACTAATTGGAATCAAAACACTGCTTCTGCTCTTACAAACGTCAAATTACCCAAACTGGATTTGGTTTTAGGAGCTTTCTTAAAATCAGAAAGAGCTGACAATAAAAACACCAAAGGAAAGTTGTGCAATGGGGCGATGGTGGGTGGCGGGGATGTCTTTTCTTGGGGGTTTTAGAGTCCAGGGCTGTCTCCCCGGCACCGTTGCTGTGGGTTGGAAGTCGAGGCAGGGGGGCTGGACAGGGGGAAAGCTGAGGGTACCCGCGGCAAGAACGGAAGGCCAGGGTCCCAACACTGAACCCCCAAGACTCTTCCTTAACATGACAGCCACCCACGTATGCAGAAGGAATGACCACCAAACAAAATGCTTTCATTAACTAATTTATTTTCCTTTATTAAAAAAAAAAAAATCAAGAACACATGTATTGGCCACTGGGGATTTCTGCCGGGACCGGAGACCCAGGGGCATAAAGCAGAGAGAATAGGCTGTGCGTTAGACAGACCCAGATTTGTATTCCGGTTCTCCACTCTGGGCTGCATACCCTTGGGGTAGGAGACTATGCCTCTCAGAGACTCAGTTTCCTCATCTGTAAAATGCAGATCACAACAGTGCTTCCCTCCTAAATTCTTGCAAGTATTCGATGAGACCGGTTAAGATTTAAGTGGAGATCAAGTGTCCAGCACCGGGTAGTGTAGACAGTATACACTTGACAAACACTAGCCATTGTGTTACCGAATATATACGGCCCCAACACTGCGAGGTAGATCTTGACGCCGTTTCTCAGAAGAGGAAATGGAGACTCAGAGAGGTTAAGGAACTGGTCTGAGGACACACAGCCAGAAAGTGGTAGCGCCAAGGTGGGCACATAGGTCTGAGTGGCTCTAAGCTGCCAGCAGGGAGAGCCCAGGCCACGAGACCCCTGGACAGCAACGGAGACAGCCCGCTGAGCTGTGGTCCTTCCTGCCCAAAGCGAGGAGGCGGGGGTGGTCTGCGTTTTGGCGGCTCACCCTGGGAAATGGTCTTCTGCTATTTACCGCCCTAGAAGTAGCTCATAGGGGCACATGCCTGAGCCCACCTCAAGGTGGGGACCCAGAGGAATCGCCCCAACCAAGGAGGAGCATCACCGGTGAGAAGTCCGGCCCTGGGGAGCCATGCAGAGCTCATCACGGCCAGCAGAGGGCAGCAAATGCACCTGTAAGGGAAGGCGACCCAGGCAGGGAGGGGAGGCCACAGCAGAGGCATCCACACAGCGGTCCAGACCCAATGCAGGTGTCCTTTGTGCCCCGACAGAGTGACGGCAGTGGGGACCCTCAGGGCCTTGACTAGGGGTCAGGGCTGAGGGCTCTGCATTGTCGCCACAGGCCTCCGTGTCTCTGCAGCGCACAGCGGGCAGCACAGGCAGCATCTGGTCCCCAGGCAGGCAGGTGGCAGGGTCCACAGCCTAACCACACAGCGACTTCCCGTGAATCCCTGAGCCCAGTGACAGTGTGGGTGCCGCAGGTGCGCGGAGCCCCAGGAGCGAAATCCCAGAATTCTCGTTTCAGAGAAGCAGAGGCTGAGGTTTGCAGGGGACACGCGGTACTCAGAGTCGTGGCCGCTGACGAGGTCTATGTCCTGATCCCTGGAGCCTGTGACCATGTCACCTTACACCTGAAAGGGGACTGTGCAGATGTGATTCAGTCACGGCCTGTGGGATGGGGAGACGGTCGGAGTGCTTGGGGGACCCAGAGTCACTGCCAGGGCCCCGTAGGAGGCAGGCAGGGGTCAGAGTCAGAGGAGGTGACGTGCCCGCGGCAGCAGAGGTGGGAGCCATGCAGGGGAGGAAGACTCTGGCGGCCGTTGTGGCTTTGACGGTGGGGGAGGGGCCTGAATCTAAGTGATGAAGCAGCTTCTAGAACCTGGAAGAGCAGCAGCCCAGATCCTGGCCGGGCTGAGCCCTCTGGG